>CALNHX010001029.1:0-258794 GCA_940337035.1 Agriotes lineatus
GAAAAATATTTGCGTGGTACCCTTATTTTTAAAAATTAAATTAATAACATATTACAACACTAATTAGACATACCATTGCAATATATACTTTTGGCTTCAGCTATGCATCTTGTCTTAATCTCTTAGCTCATATCGTTCCTATTGTGCAGTTTTCAGCCTTGATAAATGAAGCTAGTTACCTCCTCAGGAGTTTGTCTTTCTATTTCCATGTTCCCTTGGTTTGTTTGATTTCTGGCGTTCCTCATGTATTTAGTTTTTATGTAATGACCTTTAGACCTACTTCTTTAGGTTCGTTTTTTTAATTTGGTAAATGTTGATTAAAGTGCTTAATTTTTACGACAGGATATGGCAGTATCATCTGCATATGCATACAGTTGTTGTTGTTTGGTGCTTAGCAGGTTGTTCCCCAGGTTTAATTTTCTTACTGCTGCTTCTAGGGCTAAATAAAATAATAATGCTGATAGAGTATCCCCTTGTCGGACCCCACTGTGCACGTTAAAGCTTTCGGTTAATTTGCTTTGTATTGAGATTACTGCTCTTGATCTTTCTAGGGTCATTCTAGAATTTGATGAGTTACATTCGTATGCCTAAAGATGGTAGTCTGGGCATTAGTGTGTTCCAATGGATTCTGTCGAAAGCTTGTTCGAAGTCTGCGACCAGATTGTATACTGCTCCGTTATGCTTGTAGAATTTTTCAAATAGTTGTCTCATTAAGTGTATTTGGTTATTGGTGGAGCGGTTTGCTCTGAATCCACACTGATATTGTCCTAATGAATGTTCTGCAAAGTGTGCAATTCGATTGTATAGAATATTTGAAAGTACCTTATAGGATACATTCAACAGCGTTATACCCCTATAGTTGCTGCATATCTTTCCATCTTCTTTCTTCAGTATCGGGTGAATCACTCCCACCTTCCATTCGTCAGGCATTTGTTCCTCATTCCATATGCTAATGATTAGTCTGTGTAATCTAACCCATAGTCTTCTCCTGCATGTTTTAACAGTTCTGCGGTTACTGTGTCGATACCTGGAGCTTGGTTATTTTTGAACTTCATTAATACTTCGAAGACCTTCTCGTAACTTGGTTCTAATATTTCCTGATCGACTGTCTGATGCTGATTTTCGTCCATTTCTTCCGGGTTTTTCTGCATCCGAAAAGAGTTCTTCGAAATATTCCTTCCATCTATTCAATATATCACGTTCGTCAGTTATAATTTCTCATCTTTTATTTACACATGATATTGCTGGTGGGTTATATGCCTTGGTTAGATTTTTTGCGTCTTAATTTTCGGCGATTCCTATTTGTGTTTTGTTGTTCTAGTTCTTCTATTTGTTCTGTAATCAGATTTAGTTTTTTTTGTACAGATCTTGTCCGCTTGTTGTTGTATTCATCTAGTGATGCTCTAGTCATTCTTTATAGGTACTTTTTCCTTGCATAATTTTTCTTTTGTATTGCTACTCTGCAGTGTTCATCAAGCCAGTCTTGGTTTTTTTGTTTATTTCTGGTTCCTATTATGCGTTCTGCGTTTCTTTCTGATCATGCTTTTTTAGTGCTTTCTTATTTCGGCTTTGTATACTATTTGGCTTGTTGGCTGTCTTAGATCTTCAATGTTCCATTTCTTTGGTTTATCTTTCTTCTGCTTATTCACAGCAGCTATCCTCTGTTTCACTTTGGCCCTGACTAGGAAATGATCCGAATGCCATAAGCAAACCTGTATTGTTCAATATTTTATCTTCATCAATAAATTCTGGTTCAATGTTTTTATATGAAAAGCGTGCGGTAATATTTATTGCAATGTGATTCATAGAATGTTGGAGGTCTTTTGTCCACTCGCCATATACAGAGTGTAACAGCTATCGTGTGCCAAGCAAATATCTTGATTGTTTGAGGGTGCAGGAAAAAAAGATTATTCTTATCGGGATTAATGTAGCTTTCAGTATCACTTATCAGTGTGTCAGTTTCATTTGCGGTACTATAGATAATGATACGTCTTAATTTACGTTACCTTGTAGATAATTTTTTTTTCGTTTAATCATATTAACTTATTCTACCCTTGTTTTTCCGTTGGAGCGCTGCTGGAGCCAGGCGACAAGATAAGTAAGCGACCTAAGGGACAAGTACAGTAAGATTTAGTAAATTATTTCTTACCTGTATTTATAATTGTTTACTTTCGATAATTGAGGCCGAAGGCTACTAGGACCTACTATTATCACAATTAAATCAGAAAAGGACCTCTTTCTCAAGAATATATACTTATGCAAGTAGATTAGCAGACACAGTAGATGCAATTTTCTGAACAACGTTTTCAATACTCACAAGTTCTACCAAATAATACACCTATACAGTTCACCTTGTAATTTTTAAATTGTACTCCCCAGTTTTAGGTTGTTTATCAACAACAGTTTGAAATAACTACATCATCTCATGTCACAAAGTGGAAAAAAGTTGAAAATAAAAACCTGTCTCGAAAAGACAATGAAAATACAGCAAATCAATCTAAACAACCCAAAAGTACAGATTGCTGGCCAAATCCCACGAATCGATATAAACCATTAGATCACGAAGAAACAAAATAAGACGCTCAAAATCCTCCCAATAAAACCGAAACAAAATCCCCAACTAATTTTCGTAGCAGATGTTATATCTACAAAACCTTTAACTGGCTTACTGGAAAACATAGCTAAATATGATATACTGGGTGTTTCTAAAAGGTCCGTACAAAACGCTAGCACAAATCCCTGAGGATAAATTATGACGATTTAGTTCAATTTACCTTAGTTCAAAAGTTGATAGTTTTTGAAAAATAGGGCGTCAAAGTTATTATGTTTTTATTCTTTATCTTAATAATAATAGCATCTGCACTAAATTTGGTACTAATGCTTTGCCTTGGAGTGAAAAACCCAGATCTGTTCACAGTTTTGATCTACATTTCAGAGGGCGCGCGCGACCAGAAGTACTTCGCATACATCTAAAGCTTCAACTTCTTTGTGCCTCGGTGTATAAAATTTTTCAAAAAATCTTATTCACTGGCATTTTTGTCCAAAAAAGGTGTTCTTGATAGGTGTCGCTCCGAGCAACCGTTTCTAAGATAATTGAACTTAAACGTTGTTGCCTACTAAAACTCGTCGTTGTCTTCTTTCACGCTTTACCCACATAATTTAAAAAATTTACATTTAATTTTTACACTTTTCGCTATGACCGTACCTTACACTTATCGTCAAGGAAATAATCAAGAATCGGTGAGAGTATACAGAGTACCAAACCACCAAACATTTATTGCTGTTGAAAGACATCTTCGATAAACCGATGGTTTTGTTCCTTCAACTGTTGATTATGGACTTGTAACGTTAGCCCCCGCGTCAAATTTATTTATGGCACAAAGAGTGTGCTATAAATTTGAACAGCGGTAATTCCTGTTACATCTTTGCCCGCTTCTTCATAGCGTTCGGATTTTCGGTAAGACGATTTTAGCCGCTATGCGCGGACGTAGCTTAAACCCGCACGCCACGCAGTCCGTCTCCAACCCAGTTTATAAAGGAACCGATAACGAGGGCACTGAAGAATATAAAAGCAACTTCCGCATCCATTTCAATCACTTGAGTCCAGTCACTTCAGTGCCTGAACTTCTTCTCTCTTAATACCTTCCCGACCGGGTTCACATGTAACGGAAGCCCGAATCGGTAAACTTCTACTTGAACCTGATATAAGCCCGTCTGTAAGAGTGTCCCCGAATCATTGTGGCTTTTTCCTAATATCTTCTCGACCGCGTTCGCATAGAACGGAGGCCCGAATCGGAGAACGCTTTCCTTAAAACTCGTAAAAGAAAAGCAAACCCCTAGCTAGATTTAAACAAAATCTTACTACATAACTAGCATACCTGCATTCTAACAACGCTATTCTAGCAAACATACGAAGGCACAGCGCACTTTGCGAGTCGGGGCACCGCGAAAAGCAAGCAATCGTTCAGGGGTCTCCGCTAAATCAGATGACAAAGAGGCTGATTTCGCCCAAGGTAAACCTTACCAATTTAAGTCATTAGTACGACCAAAACGTAGGTACCATGCAAGTTTCACAACCTACCTGGCGTAATACACTATTTACGACTGTCACTAGCACCGTAATTCTTCTGATTGCGTTAGATATGTCTACCCGTGAATTTGTAAACAAAACGCGCCATTATGGACCGGAGCAGATAGAGCCTGTTTCAGATCTATTTCCAGTGCACCGGAGGTATCTCATCCAAACCTACGAGGTGGACTTTCTACCTTATTCAGGCTTTCCTGCAGTGGATGCAGGATCCACAACCGGGACGAACAGCATCGTCGTGTGGGTTGCCTACCTCCCCAAGAATAACAGAGCGTCGCAACAATACGTCGAACGAATGTCAGTTTACAATATCTTATGTACATAATGTTATGTTCCGTTATGTAGAATTATTATGTATTTAGTTAAAAAGCCGATTATTTTATATAAACTGTTTATTCCTGTACTTACACATTTGAGAGGTAACAAATCCATGAGCATCTGAACACACCCGAGGCAAATTTTAACAATGAAGTGATCAAAGTATTTAGATTTAAAATCTCCGGAAAGTTATGCATAATTACAGATCGTAAGATTAGGACACCTGAAGTTGAAGAAGAAATTTTAGAACTGGTTGAAGAAGATACGAGTCTAAGCACCAGCTGCCTAGGTTTGAAATTTGGAGTTTCTAAAGAAGGAGTTTCTGAGAATAGCTGCTGCATCCATACCACCTCCAAACAGTACAACAGCTTCTATCTCTTGACTCAGAATTAAGACTAGGCTTCTGTCGATTCATTAAGGAAAGGAAAGCACTTGATGAACATTTTCATTAAAAAAAAATTACCTATGAGTGCTATTTTACAAGAAGGGGTGTGGCACATTTACATAATAAACAAGTATATGGTGTTGAAAATTCGCACGCAATGAAGTTTTGCATTATCGAGATGAATTGAAAATGTGTGGGCAGGAATCATTGATAGCTTTATTATTAGTCCTGTCATCTTACCACCTCGTTTAAATGGTCAAAACCAAATTTATTGGATGATCTTCCACTAGCTACTAGACATTATATGTGGTTTATACACGATGGTGTACCCCCACACTTCACACCAAATTTGTAGACATGATTGCAATGAGGATTTTAGAATTTTCGGCAGGCAACAAGCCACGGCTTCGCCTTGGCTTATACTTGCCTACCTCAAATGTTAATAGGTTCTTACATTTCTTGTTACTTAAATAGCTATTTTGTGCCAATCCATGCCAATAAGTAAACTTTGTACAACCAATGCCAGCCGGCACATTTCATGTACTAGTGACTGTACCGAACGATATTTTCTTTGCGTCAGACCAATGTACCGATTTGTTAAATATTACCTTGTATTTTCTTACTGTGTTGCATGCCGACAGTCTGCAGTGTAAGATCGACGTAAAGCGGAGTCTTAGTCGAAGTTGTGAGCGTCAAAGGTAGGTCAGGCCGCTCCAGTTACCGGTTCCGTGGAGTCACAAGGCTGTACACATACCATACTCCGTTTAGTTTTTGTGTTTTTTCAAAGTGTAAAGTAGAAAGGTAGGCTCATTTGCTTCCCGGTTTCTCAGTGGGCTTACCTTTGCATTCTCGTTCATATCGATGGAATTGGGTGGCGTTCAATCTATGTATACCTGTTTACCGTGCATTAGGCCGTTTCCCGTGTCTTATCTCGTGTTGGACCACCCTTTGCTTTACGCAGCATAGTCGGCACTTCTTGTTACGGGCAGGGCAGCGGTCCTATATGAGTTATTCTCCCGCTTTTGAGTGATGCAGTATGCGCTAGTCGTCTAGCTTTTTCGTGGCTTTTCGTATGAGCTGGCGCGGTGTCGTTGCAGTCGTTTTAGACCGTAACAAATTGTGGTGCACTTTATGTAGTCAACCATGTTTTAATTGCATGTTCTTCTTGTTGTTCCAGAAGTGTTATAAAAATGTCTAATCCTGAATGTTATTTCCTCTGGCTCGTTTCTCTGCTAGAAATTGTTTTCCTTACACAACTGCTTTAACTCTCATTTCATATCAGCCTTTTTGATAGATTGCTTTAGTTTTTAGTTGGAAGTTGGAAGTTTTCATTCCCTTCTGTTTGAGTTTACGATTGAACTTCCAGTTTGTAATTAGAGGATTGTGAGCATTACCAGGGTTGGGATACGATGCTACTTGTGCTGTCATTCTTACGACTTATATACTATACTATATACTATTCTTGATCACTAGGGTTCCTTCTCAATAGAATTGAAGTAGTAAGTCTCTCCTCTTATTTTATTATTCTAGTTGGAAGCTTCTTGCTACACCGTAAGCATTTTGCTGTCCCACGTTAGCGTTACAATATCCGAGAACCATGGTGATCTGACGAGGTTTCAGTGATCTTAAATTTGTTTATAAAGCTACTCGACTTCTTCATCTGGTTTGTCAACTGTTCACGTGTATACCTGTAGGTAATTGAGATCTATTAGTCCGGAATCAACTGTAAAGTAATAATGCTGTCCTAGAGTGACAGAACGTTTCGTACCGATTTCTTAATTTGGTCGTGAATGGCGAAGTCTACCCCATTTCCATAATTTTATTCTTAGCTTAGCAAAAGTGACTCCATCTTTATGACACACTATTTTCTGACCATGTGATTTTACTTATTATTCAGGAAGTATTCTCACGACTTCTGTGATCACATTATCTAATTTTCCTGTTGCGTCACCGGTTCTTGTTCCATATTCATATTCGCATTTTAATCTTCATCTTCGCCACCAGCGCGATTATTAGGATTATCTAATATTTCCACGTGTGCCTGGATCTAAGGTCCGTTTCATTTCACTCCTGGTATGACAAATATTTTGAACAAATAAACCTCGTGGGAAAGAGATATAATATACCGGGTGTCAACGAATTTATTAGACAAGTCATAACTTCTAGAGTATTAGGTGTATCAAAATGGGATTTGGTATACTCGTAGCTAAATGGTATAGGGAGAGGATAGGTATTATGCATCTTGGCTATCCATGGCACACTTGACAAAAGAAAATAAATTATTATCCAGTATTTTGCTGAGAAATATATAATTTATGAGCTTATTTTTAATCCAATCGCAAATAAATTAGTATCGTTAGATTGACCAAAATATCCTCTTTTCGGAAAGTGCTTGTCAAAAAAGGGTCGATATTTAACAAAAAATAGTTAGACACGAAAATGTTATTTTGTCAACTTGTCTTATTCCTATCTATCATACTAATCACTAAAACTTTGCGATTGTAATTTTCTGACATCACCTGAGGTCCTTAGATTAGTTTGCGTCCAATCATGGCCACCTAGATGCAATACTAAAAGTGTCTCTAAAAAAATCAAGTAGGCTTAAAAAATGTCTAAAATGTCACATTCTGATCGAGAATTGTCTCAGAAATCCAAAAATATAAAAATATACAGGGTGTTCCATTTGAAAATTCGAAACCGGAGCCATTTCCGGTAAAACCGGAAGTGACCAGAAAGTGAAAAATATGCGAAAACTCTCCTCCCCCTATACCATTTATCCATACCAAATCTCATTTTGATATACCTAATACTCTAGAAGTTATGACTTGTCTAATAAAATTGTTGACACCCTGTATATTCTGGGTGGCATCGTAGTTTCCCACTCTCTTGAATGTTTTTATGTATTGCGTTATCCTTTATACTATTTCTATAGGTTACAATTATAAATATTTGAAGCAATACGTACTAATGGTTCAAGACCGCAAATGATCCCTGTACAAAATAGATGCATTTTTGGCATTGGTCACATTTTTATTAAAACTAAAGGAACTACCCATTTGGAAATTTTATCTTTTTTCCGTATTGGTAGATTTCTACTATGAAGGTTAATATTTCCCGTCTCGTTTCTCTTCTTCTTTCGCTACAAGGGATAATCCCTGTTATCTAGACTCATTCTGTAGGTTTAGCAGGTCAAGCAGGAGACGCCTCTTGGTCGTTCAAATCACAAAAATTCCAGCCATTCTCTGCTCCTAATTTATACACGCTGTCTTCCTAACTTTCTTTATTATTTTCATCTATTTGACCATGCCTTGTAATGTTCTTCCTTTTCCTTATGCAATTATTCGTTTACGTATCTTCTAAGGTTCTAGCTAATATAGTTTTCAGTAGTTTTGCGTCAGCTATTTTCATTTTTTACTTTACTCTTTTCGGTTATGCCCTTGTTTTGGTGACATATGCTAGTATTGATCTTGCCATGGCCTTATACAGGGTGTCCATTTAGTGAGCGGGTCTTCGATTACGCCCTTATCTTTCTTATAATAGAGAGCTTGATTAGGGTGATCCTAATTGGGTTAAGGGGAGCACCTTTTAAAATTATTTTGACATATACAGAATGTCCCAAAAAAGTTTGGCTTAAAAAATTATAAATTTTTTAAATGGAACACTTCGTATTACTTTACGGCTATTTAAGCCCCTATACTTTCTACATTCAACTCTAATTTTTCTTTTAATTTCCATTCCGCGGTTCCAACTTTTTTGGGTTTTAGGATTTTTTTGTTTTCGTTTTTGTTTTTGCTTTCATTGAAAACATGTATTTTCCTCATTTTTGAATATTTCTTCTTAAAACGGGTCAATTCGTGCCACCTGTATTTATTGAAATTATATCTTTTTATTATATTCTAATTAGCAACAAAGCCTGACAGTAACTGATCTTGTATTTATACACGTAGTCGGTTAATATAGAGTGATATTTAATGCATATGCTGTCCATATCTATAGGTGTCGTCCGCCGCGAGCTCGTGACGGAATTTGTTAACAGTGCAGTTTTCGCACGAAGATAACCGGCCGATAAGGAATCCAGGCTGGACGCCTGCAAGATGTAAAATTGGCGCCAAATCCCGGCGTATGAGGCATTCGCGCCCCAGTGGGTGAAGAGTGCGGATCAGGGAATTCCCACCCAGATTGTCAACAAGTGCGGGTCGTTGCGAGTTTGCTGAAAAACTCGCGAATTATCAGCGACAAGAAGAAACAGCGCAATATGTATTGTATTGTGGACGGCAATAACTTGCCGTCGGCCTATTGTGCCTCTGAAAGAGAAGCCAGCGCCCAAAAGGAGCCAAATCCTGCCGCAGTTGCAGCGTTGTCAAAAGACAGCTTTCCTTAGCCACTCTGCGAATATAAAAAAGAATCACATAAGCATACCGACTGAATCAGCTAGCGAACCCAGGGCAAATTAAAGTAATAATTCAGTAAGTGTAGGTAGGTAAAAGACGCCGTGTTACATTCTCTGTAAATTGACGAAGTCGTCATCTAGGATACAAAAGTAGTAAAGTTTTATAAAAACGACATATTTCAATACAGGGTGTTCAACATGCTGGTTAAAATTTCAATACTTTCAATCTATATTTTCTCAAAACACTTTAATGTAAAGAGCGTTTGAGAAATTAAGCTTTCAGTAAAAAATCACGATGAATGTATACTTGAAGACATGTACGTAAATATGAGAATGCAATTACATTCTCATATTTACGTGCATGCATTCAATATGTACATGTACAGTTCATAAAATTTTAATTACGGAATATGCAAATATTTCTTTTATTTTCGGTTTTTAATATCAAATAACTATAAATGTCGTAATATATATTTCTAACCTTCATTACATCACAACTTTGCACATTTTAACACTTTAAAAATGTAAAAAATTATTACTGAAGATGTTAATACGATTAGCGAAACGTTTAATTAATTATTAAATTATATATTGCGACAAAATGATTTTTTATTCATACAACAAAAAATCATGCTTTTCCTATAATAATTGACATAATTATCTTCTTAAACAATTTTAAACTTTTCAAAATTAATTGTCAATTACTTTAATCTTTTGGTGAATGGTTTATAACACTGCTAGTAAAACACCGATTTGACTGTTCACCGGCTTTCCTTTAACCATGGTTATTCATAAATCGAACATCGGTAAACCGGTTACTAATCAATAATCCGATTTTAAATCGGTTAACGAACCGGATTGTAAACCTGTTTAAGAACCGGTTTATACCAGCACTCTTAACAACCATGTGACTAATAGTACACATTTTTCGTAATTTTGTATTAAAACCTTAATCTATGAAACACCCTTTATATTAAAGTATAACATGTTGGGGTCAAAATAAGGCTCTATTTATTGTTGTAATGAAATATAATGTTCCATTAAAAAAAATAGAAAATAAAGATTGAAGATACTCACATTTGAACAGGTATTTTGAACACCCTTTATGAAAATATCCCGTTTTTATGAAACATTAATATTTTTTTAACCTAAATGATGACCGCCTCAATTTTCAGAAAACAAATATTAAAAGGTGGGAAAAATGTGACGTTTTAAATGAAAGTTTGATGTTGCCAAAAATACTAAAAACGTTCTTAAGTTGAAAACGATAAAAGCAATTCAAAAGAAAAGTTAGAATTGAACGTAGAACTTATTAACTAACCATAAAGAGATACAGAGAATTCTATTTAAAAAGTAATACTTTTTTGAGCCACACTTTTCTTGGGTCACCGTGTATATGCCAAAATAATTTTAAAATGTGCCCCTTTCAATCCCATTAGGGAAACCTTAATCACATTTTTTATTGGAAAGTAACTGAAATCGCAATCAAAGATCGGCGCAATAAATGGACACACTGTATTTCTCTACCTTTCCTTTCAATCATTTACGTATTTATATCCCTCATATTCGTTTTTGAACACCATGTATGTCAAACTTCTTTTTTAGTGTAATTTTTCTTATTTCATCTACGAACCAGAAAGCCTTTGTTGGTTTCGTGTCTTCTCAACTGCTTGTCATATATTTTCTGCCTATTTTCTGAACATGGGTTGTTCAAGCTGTTGTTTTGCTTTAGTGTCAATTTGAGTAACAGTAATAGGATTATTGACTATTCTGTGTTAATACTTTCAGTAGTAGGGTGTTTTTGATTAGCTGAGGTCAGCGTCTTTATATACACTGTTTGACTGGTCTCGTTATTGGTTATTTATTACAAAGTCAGCCGGGCTTCATAGCTCAGTGGTTAAGCATTCTGGTTACTGATCTAAGGGTCGAGAGTTCTATCCCCGATAACGGTGACGTTTTTAAAAAATAAAAAAGTGCAGATGAAAACGTCTACAGAATACCATCATTCGGAAGTTATGTAAAGCCGTGGTTCCCATGTTACTACGATGTGTAGCATGTAAAAGATCCCTTGCTGGGGTTGTAACTCCGTAGTCTCGGAAAAATTCTAAGTAGGACTAAGGTACCTGGTATTCTGCAAGCCTAGACCTTGTCCACGGGGTTGGAAAAAAGGGCCTATAAAGGCCTACTTGCTTGACATCAGTCTCCCCACAACTAATACTACTACTATTACAAAGTTAGTTGTTAATTTATCACTTCTCTTATTCATCTATCTTTATTTATGTTGCAGTTTGTGACCAAATTATTAGCAATATTTATTCATGTAAAACACAAAATTCCACACTCATTCACGTTTGCATAATTAAATCTTTCCTTAATCCCTGGTCTTACTGTGTTACCAATCTGCTATTTAAAATCTTCCATGATCATTATTGGATTTCTTCCTGGTATAGTGGCTAATATGTGTTGCAGGTCATCGCAAAATGTGCATCGCATCTGTTAAGGTTTTCCTCCTATTTGCAGTGCACATATATATGTACTATGTGGTATGCTATTTTTCAATGATATTGTTATCATTATAATTTGTCATAATTTCACGCACATACTCAGTATGAATAATGTTATTCGTGAATTTTCTTCCTGTTTCTGCGTTTTTTCTCTTTGAATTTTCTATTCTACTGTAAATTGTATAAACATCATGGCGTTTTTTCTCTTTTTGTACATTTTACTCAGTGAGAAAATATTAGTTTGATGCACTAATCCAAACAGGGAGTAAGAACTTAAAGATTTATTTTTAAAACGGAATGAGTAGAATCACTTTTTTACTGCAAGTATTCCTTGATACGGCTTAAGAGACTACTTGCTATGAACCACAAGCAAAACTTTTAACTGGAACAAAAAAATATGCCTAATGAAAAATATTCATTAGAGTTGTGGGGCATGAAATGTTCTAGTCTAAAATTAGTTTAACTAAGATATACGCCCTATAACAAGCATAAAAATAAAAGCTTTAAACTCCTTATATGCACTTTGAAATATCAATATTCAGCACAATATATTATTCCAAGAACCGTATCGTTACTAGTCAGTTGCGTAATAAATGCAATCGATACCAGAAGTAGATGTTGTACTTACATTATAAATTTGGCGTTATTCAAATATTTTAGATCCCGCAAAGTTGTGATCTGCCGAATTAAATTTTAATAATTTGCAAACTTGGTCGATTTTAATATAGGAATTAATTTCAACCCACTTGAAACTTTGATTAAAGGCATGTTATTTCTGAAAGTTGCTTTATTAGCATTTCATGTTTTTGAAAAAGTTTAGCTAATATTTACAAAATCTCAGCTTAAAGGTGTTTGTTGGTTTATTAGTAAACTTTGCGATTTAAAATTAAATTCATAGCGTAAATTATAAATATTTTGAGAGAAATATTAACATTTTAATTACACATGCTAGTTATAATTCGGTTCACAATTACGCCTTATTTCTTTCTCTATGCTAGTTTTACAATTAATTATATGTTTTCTATAAAGTTATATAATAATGATATACAAACGAAACTAAAATGTTGTGCTGTTTCTCTGCTGAATATGTCACCCCAATTGAAAATTTATTACTTTAAAGTCTGATTTACAATGAAAACGCTATTGATGAAAGTGTAGTAAATAGTTGGCCCATTAATTTTCGTGAATGTGAAATACGACTCTGGATGTTTTTGAGATGCTGATTTTAAGGTTTTCTTTCACCTATTCTATAGACCTGACTAGGGGCCAGCGATTTCTGTTTCTTTTCTCGTCTCAAAAGCGAACTCATACTACCACAAATTATAAAGTAAAACTAACAGCGACGTCGTGCACCAAGAAGGCTGTGTAGAAAACGATACTCGTTTGTAGTTAAGATTTTTTTCCAGATATTGCAGTGTGTGTATTACTATTAGAATAACTCGTACAACTTTCGGTAATCAAATATAGAGTTTATATACTGTGAAAAATACATTTGATTTTTAAAACTATAAGTGAAACATATTTCACTTTGTGGATTAAAAAAATATTTATGAAGTTATTCTTTAACATTACATTTATATTTTACCTTATAAACAAATTTTTGTCATCTTTGTCCCATATTCTCATAAGGAAATGTGGGAGATATACTCTCTTTAAACTGATATTGTTTATTTGTATGTACTACACACATCTAGGTAAGATCTACAGTTTATGTGGATTGCAAAACCGCGAATGTGCATGCACTACATCTCTAGAAGTGTTTTTCTAGACAAATTACCATTCAGTTGTTTACTAGCGCCCGACAAGGAAGTGAGAAATACAGAGTGAGAATTCAGCTCTAGATAGAAAGCACTCTACTAAATGTGTTACAGTTACTGTTAAAGTCAAACTCGAAACCAGAAACTCGAATATGAAAATATTGTAGCACCTAGCCATTTAAAGAGCATCAGGATTTTAAGCCTTTGTTTACATATACAAAAGTAGGCTGGCAACCAAGTCATAATTGCATATGTACGATAATATTCCTTTACCGTACATGGCAACCATTACCATACCTACTGCAACTGATAAACTATTAAACAAACCACGGATGTTATGCATCATAACAGCCTTAAATGTCTTACGCCATATCTGCGGGAGTTATGATACTCATTCCTAGATATGTTATAGTTATTAATTTAGATGTGTTTTACGAGTAAATTATGCTCAAATTAAAATTTATTTAATATCCAGGAGTTGCCTGGAGCTATTCATTTTTAAGTATTATTGACTTGGTATACCGTGGGTTACGTAATCACTTCTCCTATGATGTGCGTTTAGTTATCTATACTATTGGTCCATTTCGCATAGATTTCCAAAAACCCTTGAAGCTAGGGGAAATTTTCGCAATGCCTGTTCAGAATAAGCTATTTCCTTTAGCCATTTTAAGCAGATGAGTGACACATTGCTCCTGGTGCTTTGTAGTGAATATTTCGGAGATGCACTTACGCCGATTTAAAAAGGTCCAATATTTTGTAAATTTTCGATCAGCAATTATGTGTTGTAAATGCAGGCGCTGAAATTCATCTAGAAATGCCAGGATCCATAAATATTTTAGAAGTAAACTTATCTCTTATCGTCCTTTACTCCTCGCCTTATTAGCACCCCGCTTAATGTATTTCCGTTTTACGGCTCTGGTGACATCATGAGAAACGCTTAGAGATATTATTTGTAAGCAGTTTTGGTGTATCGTTTAGTTCTGCTAGCAAATATAACTCTTCTGAAGGCCGTTTTCTACCGCGATTTAACACCTTCATGCCGGGGAAAACCTGCAGATTCCAGTCATGCAGTTTTGAGTAGCTTCGTCACTGAATTGAGGACCAGGATTTCTCGAGGTATCGTCATGGCTACCGCTCTACCAGAATAAACATCCCCAGGTATCTTTAAGACATAATACACCTATTGTACGAGCTGAACATACCGTATAATATAATTAAAGTAATCGAAAACATCTACGCAGAAAACAAAATACAAGCTAAGGTCGATGGAGAATTAACCCAACCAATTTCAGTAGAAAGTGGTATTCGCCAAGGAGACTCATTAAGTCCGCTACTATTCAATATCGTTATGGACAAAATCATAAGGAAGGTGCGAAATATGAGAGGATACACAATGGGAAACCGTAATATCACTATTATGTGTTATGCCGATGACGCAGTACTGGTTGCGGAAACTGAAGATGACCTGCAAAGGCTGCTGCACCGATTCAATGAAACAGCTCAATCGCACAACATGGTGATATCCGCTTCAAAAACAAAATGTATGACAACATCCAAAACGCCTCTAAGATGTAAGCTAGCTGTCGATGGAAAAATTATTGAACAAGTATCCAAATTCAAGTACTTGGGCGTAGAAATATCTGGCTACGGTGACGTCGAGACGGAAGTAAGACAGCAAGTGAACAATGCAACAAGGATAGCAGCATGTCTCAACAGCACAATATGGAAGAACAAATATATAGGGGTTGAAGCGAAATCAAGAATTTATAAAGCCACAGTGAGGCCAATAATGACATACACCGCAGAAACCAGGCCTGACACCTCAAAAACAAAAAGAATGTTAGAAACAAGCGAGATGAAGGTACTGCGTCGAGTTGTTGGGAAAACGCTATTGGACAGGGAGAGGAGTGAAAATATAAGGAGGACATGCAACGTAGAGAACATCAATGAGTGGACATTAAAAAGAAAGCATGAATGGAACGAGCACATAAATAGGATGGACGAAAAAAGAATAGTCAAAATAGCTAGAGACAAGTCGCCAATAGGAAACCGCAGCGTAGGAAGACCAAGAAAAAGATGGAGCGACAACCTAAGCAAAGAGTAAAGATAGGCAAAGTAATCGAAGAAAAAACAGGCATATGCCTAAGAAGAAGAAGGAAGAAGAAGAAGAAGAAGGTATCTTTTTACGATTCCCATTGTGGTCGAGCCATAGCAAGCGGGGATGCCGAACTGGAGAAATATTTCTCGTTTATATGCCGAACTCCTATCGTAGCGCTTCACTTATGTATTGCAGTACTATTTTAAACAGACCGTTGTCGAATCAATTAGCTACAGCTTTATAGATTATATGTCTGATGCACGTCAAGTTAGTTTTTTACATGCTAAGACTAGTGATCTTGCAGTCCCCTTCGGGAAATTTGTTGAACGTTCAATAACGAGTCTTCTGCGCGACATCGTTAATTGCCAGTGAGTACTGAAGCTTTTGCCTGTTGACTGTTGACGGCTATTACAGGAATAGATTGAAGTGTAGTACAAACATTCGGATGCATGAGGCCTTTTGGGCAGATATCGGTTCCTAACGTGATTGAATACCATCTGCGCTTCGCTTTTAGCCCCCGTATTCTGCTTTTGCACAATTCTCATATTTAATGTTGGGAGACGTGTAATCCTGTAGGCAATTTCGAGGAAAACCGTATCAAAAATTACTATTTATCAAGTTTATATGAATACCGCATTGTCAATAGGAACGTATATACAATTTAACTTTCACAATTTGTAATAATTAAGCTAAAATGTAGAATACACTCAAAGTGACAAGTACTATAATCACAACAAAATAAAACATTAGGTTAAAATAGCATATCTACAAATACAATAAATTCTACAACATTATAGGTCTATACCCCTTGCGATTTTATTTGGTATTTGTATGAGTGTAGCATTTGTCATTTATCTTTTGCCGTTATGGATGTATTCTGTTCTGCAAAACTTATGTGTTTGAACTGATTATACATATTATAAGAACCTGGCGTTAGAGAGATTTCAGATATTTATTTATTGCCTTATGGGAAATGCTACTTTATTTGAAGATTTATACCAACAACTATAAGTCTTTTGGTTTGGACGACCTGGTACCTGTGGTTCTTCCTGACAAGAAACCCCATCCTGTT
Organism: Agriotes lineatus; assembly: GCA_940337035.1. Classification (NCBI taxonomy): domain Eukaryota; kingdom Metazoa; phylum Arthropoda; class Insecta; order Coleoptera; family Elateridae; genus Agriotes; species Agriotes lineatus. The sequence continues at coordinate 16,612 of CALNHX010001029.1, forward strand.
AAAATCTAGCTGGCAAAACTTTACTGACAGTGTTTTGTTTTCGTAAAGCGTAATTGAATATTTATTTCATTTATGGAAATTGCTCATGTAGCAACTGTTATGAGTAAGATAGGGAGGTTTGTCTATTTTGAAAATTGCTGGGGCTTTCTTTGTCTAATAATATCTGTTGCTCAAGAAAGTAAAAAAAACTAATCCTTTGCTGATTGACGATTTCTCGAGAAAGGACCCCACTAGGCCTAGGTGCCTCGAGGGCTCAACCTGTGTTTCGAGGGTTATTTGTAATATAATATAATTCCACCATAAATAACTATATTAAGTCTAGATGTTGGAATCTCTTTAATATTTGTGTTTCGTTTTTAGTATCTAGTAAATTTACTGCTGAATTATTTGAAAGAGTACTAGGTCTATCCGAGTATTTTACACTGCACGCTGTGATTTCTTTCTTAACTGGATTACCTGACTGGAGATGTACCATGGAGCGTTTACAGTGGTTTGCAGCACCTTGGACTGGCATCGTTATAATATCGCAATAATGAAGCTGTTCGATGTATTTGTTCTTGGCTTATGACTAAGAATAAAGTGTTGAGCCTGTTATCTGCTTAACATCTGAAAGAAAAATTATCGAGCGAAAGATGTCAGCATCTATGTTCGCAAATTTTTTCCTGTTAATTCTGTTTTCTTCAGATTATGTTTTTAATAGTAAAACAGGAGTAGCAGCACTTGTATATATTTTTCTATTGTAAAGTGTTTGTCTTATAAATAAAATGTCAAGATGTTTAGGAGTAAATAATTTTTTGCACTACTAGTCTCAGAACGCACCGTTATTGGCCTATTTTGAGGTTGTGAAATTAATTTTCTCCACCAAGGGAGAGAAAGTAAAATAAACAGTTTTCACCATGGTAACTAATAAATTGCTAAGTTACCAAATATGACTATTTTAATTTTGACGTTTTAAAGAGCTGTATTGTCAGGTTGACAGTTAACATATTTTCGAAATTTGTTGGGAATTTAGGTATTAAGCCGTTTGGTAGTGCAAAAAATAGTATATACACCACGGTAGCGAATCGTCTTATAACCTTCGCGCTTTAGATACTTCGCGCTGCGCGCTCAGTATCTAATACGCGCTCAGGTTATAATACTGCGCTTCGCTACCTTGATGTATAATATACTATTCTACGATTTATAATTACGTTTTAATGTTGTTATTGCTTTAAACTGCATTATTGTCTCGAATCTAATACAGTTTTCAAAACTACATTACAAGCTGACATCAAAAATTAAATTCTGAAAATACTTTAGAGATGAGTTAGGAAAAATGGTACAGAATGTTTGACAAAAATTGCACCTTTCCTGAGTCAATAATCGAAAAGGATGAGGTGTATTTCTAAAAAAAAATATTTACTGGTATTTATTTATACATAGGTATGGAAATCAAGAGATAGCTACGAATTATTGGATAAGGCTAAAGAAAGTGCTTTATAATTCGATAAGAAAATTCAGTTCTTTTTATTGCCGCTTCCATGTCATATACCGATGGGGCCAAAATGATGTATAACAGCAATGATATAACATGAACAAGAAAAAAAACGCTTATTGTTTGAGTAAGAAAAAGATAATCATAGTTGGAAATATCCGATTAGCATTGACGCTTATTTTAATTATTACATATGCCAACTAAACGTGTCTACTAAAATATTTTTTTCGAATGGTCATCTCTTTCTAATTTAAGCATTGTGTTTTGTTGTTCATGTTATCTCATATCTGCTCTGTATAGTATGATCGAAAATGATTTTTATCTAGTATGGCTATGGAATAGTTCTTCATTTATGACTGCAACTATAAGTCACTTAAAAATCAAATGTCAAGTTTGACATTTAAATATAAATGTAGATTTACTCATAAATTAGGAACTATTCCATAACCATACCAGATGAAAAAATTTTTTGATCACACTTTATAGTTCTAGCCCCATCTGTATACTGTACCCCTGCGATTATATCGTCAGAAATGCTGTATACTTTTTTAAACCTTCGCAATTTTATTGTATTCATATATCTTTATAAACTCTTCTATAAATTATCAATCCTGTGCCACGTAATTATTTCATTTATTTTAAATATTTATTTACACCTTTTCCATTTTGAGATATACTTATTTAGGTATTCATTTTATTATATTTGTCTAGATAAGCTGCAATACTTTCGTAAAAGTAGTTTCATTTCTAATGCGATGTGACATAATGACTTTTCAGTTTCGCAATCTTGTTTTGTTTCCCATAACTTACCGTTACTAATTCCTTAATTGCCGAAAATTTAAATGGGGCAGCTGGGAATGCATCATTTTGCTGTAATTACAAAACATGCACTTTTATTATTAAGAAATATAGCCCAATTTCATCGAAAGAATGCCCAGTTGCAGGGTAAATGTTGTAGACTTAAATATTCTTGATGGTTAACTTCTAATCGCATTTTTTCACAACCTGATTGGTGAATTTTCCATTACAAAGCAAGCAATCCAAAATCCAGATTGTCATGTAGGATACAGCTAGACTATACCACGAACAAAAAAGATAAATAAAGTAAAAAAAGGAAACCGGAAATTACATTTTTTTGTCGAGGCTATGTGATTTTAATGATTAAGATTATAATAACGTTAGTACAGCCGGTTATGCAAAGATATTGTACCCTCCTCAAACGAGGGGTAGCACAGCCCTAGCTAGCTCTAACTCTAGGCAGAATATGACGGTTTTAAGTTTACAAGAAAAAACTTGATAAATTTATACAAATGGGTCCTAGTCGTTATACGCAACATAATCACAAATCTAGCTACCAAAACAAATCACCACTTACCTTGTAAATCTCTTACTTCAACCTAAATATCAAATAAAAACGAACAGGTTCATGATGGATCGTAGTATAGATAATCAAAGAAAATATAAACCAACAACGGTTAATAGAATTTAATATTCATCAACAGGGCGACAATTAACTAGCATTATTAAAGCTGGAGGTTTAATAAGGCCCAGAAATAGCAAATAACAATTAATTGAGTTTGGAGTCACCCAAATCATAACACACAAGTATCCTTGAATGTAAATAGAATTCGATCACATTGTACAAAACAACAAATTAAAAATGTTTAGTGCCAGCAAAATTAACAGCTGCCCTGATAAAAAAAGAGCCCAAAATTTTAAAAAGCTGCGCGCTCAAGGTCACGCTCCTCAAATTTTATTATACAGGGTACATACAGGCATGCTCTCAACTAACTCCTAGGTAAAAACGCACTACGTTTGGTAAAACTATGCAATTTACGTTAACCCGTGGGATTTTAACTCACAAGACCTTTGTTAAAAGTACGAAGTTTATAGCAGGCGAATATGACCTTATCGAAACAATAAAAACTTTGAATAGCAAATTAGTATGTACTTACTGCGATGTGAGATGGTTCTCCAGGGTGCCATTGGATGCAAGCACCAGGTGCGAAAACTTCTTGTGAAATGCAGCATTCCTTAGTTGAATTAATCTTGAACTACCTTGGCTCAAAGCACATGCAGATTGTGTGTGCACCAAAGGATTCCAAAAAATAACAAGGACAGATCTCACCCTAAGATCGAAATCGGGCCTAACCCATTTTCAAGTGACGTCGCTGGAAGGCTACGCCGCGATTGTTGACAGGAAGCAAAATATTGCTAAAAAGCATGGCCTACTTGAATCAAGGTATTAACATCTTTTAGGCTTAATTTATTCTGCGTTCACAGCCGCCCGCGACGAGTGCCGAAAATCGAATAAAGCAACTTCAAAATTTCAAGCCCAGCCTCCTTATCTCGAAGGTTAGCGTTATGCAAGCCAGCATCAGATGCGGTTCACAAGCAACGCAGAAATGAAATGGGGCGATACAATTTGTATAATCGATATTGGCATAGTTACAAAAGTAATTGCTGTAATACAGAGAAAAGTCAAGCATTCTTATTGAATTACAACCTTGTCAACGATATGGTCATATATCAAAAGTACCTGCTTTGTTCGCGATCGGGATTACCTCCTTACGTCATCCCCTCTACTTCAATATAATGAACAAGATGAAACGATAAACCTGTGTTACGTAGCTTTCCTGGCCAAGTGGTTAACGCGTCTAGAATTAAATTCACTCTGGAAGCGTATTCTCGAATCTTACCGACTGCAATATTTTTTTATGAACTATTGTTATTCACGTTATTAACTGTTTCGTTGAATGAACCAGTCAGAAGAAAGGCTTAAGGTGATAGAGAAGGAAAGGCTAAAGGTAGTTGAAGAAGGTAAATTGAAGGTCAGTCTAATGTTTATCACGAGCAAGTTGAGATAGTATAATTTAAACGTACAATTATACACATTTGCGATTTGAAAATCATTATCCCAAATAATTCAATCCATCCATATTTAATCGATTAAAACCAGGACTGTCGCTTTTATAATGTTTGTCAACCTTTAAAATTATTATTTCTTGTTTAATCTGTATTTTTTGACATTATAGTTTAACAAATTATATATATTTCTTAGGATTGTATGCAACAGCAACCAGTCATTGACGTATATTAACAATTTATTAACTAATTTTGAAAATGTAATGAGTGGCAACTTAAAAAAAGCCTAGTTAATGGAAAAAATATAAAGGTAAACGTTATTTGCATACCTTATTTTAATTTAGAATTTCTCATAAAACTGTATTTATTTAAGGTGGATATTGATACAAAGGAACTAACATTACTAAAACATTACGAGTACAAGACTAAACTCTTCGGAGAAATATTAAATTATACGTCTACTCTATGTCCATTTTACTGTTCTAAGGAGAAATGGGTAAAGTCAACAACACAGAATTATTTCGTCGTTGCTGCCATGCTAAAGGGATGTCGACATAGCTTAGTTCATGTTTTGTACCAAAGAATCCACTCCAGTAACATGTGACACGTCCTGTGTCAACAGAAGTGTGTCTCTTGTAACCAGTGCGTTAAGTTAATCCTTGTCAAGTGAAGTATGACGGAACGTAATCCGTGCTTCTGCTGCACACTAAGTGATTGTCGCTTAAATGGTAAAAGCCAGTTTAGACAAGCAGTGCAATCAAGCGATTATAGCACGCTTTCGGTCGGGTTAAATTAATTTCCCCGAGCACTCCGAACTACTTGCCGCAAGGAATTTTAATCTTTTTCTCGCTAACCGCCGAGCTGCAAAATACAAAACAATTTCAAGACCATCCTCAGAACGAAAATTATACAAGGCGGCGATTATTTCAGCCTTTGAAAGAAACAACTCTATCGGTGCTTCAGATATATCTTGTTACTTTTGTTTCGTAAGCCTTTGAATTACTCGGAGGTCAAATACTGCTCCTACTAAGTCACGACGCCATTATTTTTTCCAGTGAGGTGTGCATCCAGTAATTAGCGGGAATATTCATGAAACGCTTTGAGGAGAACGGCTGCAAGTCAAAGAACGCGCAACTTCAGATGTAACCCCTTTATAAGTTATAAAAATTTCATAAAGTAAATTGATACGGAAAACATCAAAGAGGCCTGTGTGGGGGCGGCAGAAGTGTGCCTCGTAGGTACGACCGAACACCACCGAAACTCGTTTGACGGAAGCTTTTGTGAGGATCAAATCAGGGATTACTTCAAAATAGCAGCTTAAATGGCAATTAATTATTTAATAATTAGTTCGTTTATAAAGTCGCTGCTGCAGTTAATTATTGAATTTCTGGTATACATAAAGCGGTTTTTTGTTCGAAACCTAGTATTAATTGTATAAAGGAGGTTTGATTTGTAAATTTATGTCAATTAAGCAAATTTAAACCCCTGCGTTACTTGTCAGCATTTCCAATTTCCAATCAATAAATAGATTGGTAATATAATCTATTAGCTTGGTTTTCGCATAGTAGGGGACCATGTTTGATTGACAGTTTTAGGCCAGCAGACGCCTGGACGTATGACATTATCCTTATGGAATTCCAATATCATAGTAAATAAAAGGCTAAAGTTGGTAGAACAATATTGATGTCTTTTAGGCAAGTCAGCCACACTTCCAAATAGCGATTAGCACCCCAAGACAGGGATGCGCTCAAAATTTGGGTCAGTTAAGTGATCGATACGTAAAATATTTTTCACGCGTGCAAGTAAGTAGTCCATGCAAATGGGCGGCAATGCATTCAAAATGAGCGATAATATGCATGCAAAATTATTAATCTTATTATCGAAAAGTGGTGTATATACACTTACTTGAATGCAGTAGAATCGACGATAGAATACGAAAGGGGAGGCAGCTAGTCGACTACGGGCTCGGAGATTTACGTCCCTCGCCCTACGGGTTAAGGACTTCACTTTCTTCCTTTACTAATAAAGCTATTTTAATCCCTTGTTACATAAAGTACTACTATCCTTCAGCGATGTGTCTTACTTTATGGTTGATAGTACCAATTTGAGGCAGTACCCGTTGTTTAACATTTTGGACAGTGTAGTGTCTCTAATTAAAGGCAAAGTATCGTTTTTAAAACTTGATATACAGGTGTAAATAAACAACCTGTTTGAAAAACTAAGGTTAGAATTTGTAACTTGTGAAAATGCAACAAAGAAGATGTAGAATCGAAATATAACAGCGGTAAACATTTGCGTAAAGAAAAGCTATTTTTAGCAAAATACTTGCTAAAAGGTAGAGACTCCATTTTGGTATTTTGTACGCTGATTTTTTATAGATTCTCTTTTGAGGTATATAATGTTTACTATCACAAAATAGCCGAATGATAACTTAGGGTAAGAAAATTTGTACAGTTTTGGTTAAGATTTTATAACATATTTTTCTACATCTTTTTTATGGCAGTCTAATACGAGAGGTTTTTTATGGCAGTCTAATACAATAGATGTAGTAGTTCTTCGCGAACCATTTCATGTGATTGGAACACGTTGGAACTCGATTCGATCTGTCACTGCTGGGATTGTGTTCGGTTTGGTTGTCGCTGTACATTCCTGTACTTGCAGATTTATTTGGTCGTTGTTGTACGCTTTTAAATGAGCAAGATTTATCGCTACAAAACTTTTGGGTATGGGTACATTGTTATCTAGATATTCATTAAATACTTTCAAAAATTGCAACTCTACGAGAATATATTTAAGGGTCCGCCAGCTAGATTAAGTGGAGATGGAGTGTAGTTTTCTAAATTATGTAATTACCAAATATAATGAGCGCCAAGAAGTTTTTCAATTACAACATATATAGTCAAATAGGTCAAGAACTTATAAACTCAGTATAATCGCAGCAGGCCACAATATTATATCTGAACTACAGAAGGTAGCAGTAGCGAAATCAGACACTAAATGGTATAAACATGTGCATTTGATTAATGAAGCAATGCTACAAACAGTAACCAGTACAGAAATTCTATAATTTTGATTAGGCATTACTTACCCGATAGGTGCACCGCAAATTAACGCTACCATATCAGTGATCAGCACAATTCACTACACAATCTAATATATTACCAGTAAAATTTACAATTACATCTTAAGTACAGCTACAGCTTCTTTTACTGTACTTGCGGTATTATTAACACAAACGATAAGGTTGCGCTATCTATCTGAGAGCTTCACGCTTTTGTAGGAGGTGAAACGAATAGCTGCCAAATGTGCTTAAAGATGCAGCTGCCGAAGGGCTACGCCATCTAAAGCCCTGAGCAAAGCTCTTAAGTGATGAGGCCCAAAGGGACTTCCTTGTTGCAGAGGAACCATCTGAAGTCGAAGAGATCGCAGAAATTAACACAACCCCGTGTGACGTTTGTACAGAAATTTCCAAGCAAGGGAAGTCGTTAATGTCATGCACGCGGCAGCGCAATGCAATTAAGTTACAGCAATTAAAATTGAAGAAATTGCACTCACCCTGTAAATACAGACGATTAGCCAAAACTGCGGGAAGTTCTGTGATAATAACCCATCCTTAGGACGCAGACTAAATGTCCCACATAGTGCCCAAAGCCCGAAAACCGCATACCAGCAAAGCTTCCACAAATAATATTCCAAAATATCTGAAACTAAGAGGTAAAACTTACAGCACAATCACGGAATTCTGCCGAAAAGATGCTACTTTTCTTCAGAAAAAAACAAACGAGACCCCAGGAATTATTTGAAACAGCTGCTGACGGCTGCTCGCAAAACAGATACAACCCAATTGCTAAGGCTGTATTTAGACAACGACCGAGTTACAGTAAAAGAGCTTTTAGACGGCTATGAATTATTCACGAAATAAATTCTCATGTTAATTACACTTTTGACACGTAACAACATTATCTAAAACCATATATCGGAATTCTCATATAAAGTTATATAATTTATTCAGAATTTGATGTACCATAATTTTGGTTAGACAATCCTAATTTGTTATGGACGTAAATATTTACAATAGGTAAATAATTTATATAATTGTTGTCATACATTTGCTTTGACATTCTGCATTAAATTATTGAGGTTACAATTGTTCCTATTTATCATTGTGTTAACTAATACTTACTTCGAGTGCTGTATCGTGGTATTTGAAAGTTTATATGTTTTAAACAGCCTGGCGCCCACTAAGTAATTGTATTATAGACTTTGATTCTTTTATTGAACCTATGACACTATCCCAATATCCTAATAAATAGCTAACTGGTATTCTATTAATTATTGTATGAGGTAAGATTTGTTCACAGCTTCAGAGTTTCTGCTGTGATTACTTAATATTCCGTCTTCAAGGCAAGTATTACCTTGAACAAAATTGCAAGAGAAAAATTTACTGTGGCACGCTTTAATTGAACTCTTTTCATTAGTTTAATTATTTTTGGAACACATACTAGTAAAGCAACTACACCGTCCTTTTGTATCTTAAATATATCTATTCACTCTGTGGTACATATTCAGTTTTGCATAAAGTTATTCTTTTCATTATTTTCCTTGTAATTTAACTCGTTCGATAACTAATAAACACGTAGAAGTAGTATCAATTTAAGTAGGTTGTAAACATGGAACGGAAATAACTCATCCTTATCTTTAATTCAGTACTTTCGACTTGAACATGTACATAGGATATATTGCTTCCCAATCGACTATACTTCTGTAATAACGTGGTTAATTTTATATTATGAAATGTTTTAACGGATTCCAATTACTTTTGAAATTACTTAGATCCTCTACGGCTCGTTGCGGATAACCCATTTTCTTTCAGGAAATCGTTTTGTAGTGAATGATGTTTGTCATACCTGGAATGTTTTATATTGCATTAATCGCCGCGTTCCAAAGAGTTTATCTTTGGAGAAAATTAATTATGATTTTTCTGCTCTAGTAAATTTAATGCTAGAGTTAACTATTAAAATACAATAAAATAGATACAGCTACAAACATTTAGAGGTAAGAAATAATGGACAACTTATGAATTACCTTCTAACGAATTGAACTTTGAACAATCTTCCTGACAACTGTGTAGAATTTCACGACCTAGCACCCACGATAATTGATTAGCTGATCAATGTGGTTACGGTCCAAATATGACGCTTCCAGTTTCCGTCCGACTTTGCTGTAGGTCGTGGCCTAATAAATTTTTTGTGATTTTTGATTTCGTGTTGCCCAAACTTTCTTTCGAAAACCTTCCGTGTACAGCGTAAAGGGGTGCTATTTCTGTGATTTTGTGTTTCAGTTTCGGTGTTTCGACGTAGGTCTCGAGATTCCCCGTGTTACTTGTCGGAAATCCGTTGATAAGTGAAATAGATTTACGTTTCTGTTCGGTTTTCCTGTTGGATCGCAAAATTGATGACGAAAATCGAAAATTCTGGGATGGCGGGCCCGCCACCCATTGGGAAAATTTATCATCGTAGAACTTCCGTCCGTACTGGAGGTCTCATCGTGCGGCGTGATAAACAATTACTTCGTTTGAATATCTTTTTGAGCGTTTGATGAATTTCACTAAGTAACTTCGATTAGGGTTTTTAACTACCTCGCTCGATCAATTTCGTGCGCTTTTATCCTATCAGATTTTTTTACTTGTATGGTTTGCGCATACTATTCGGTCATCGAACCTGTTGTTAAAAATTTAAATTCCGCGTTTACTTTGCATTCATAAAACTGTTGCCATCAATAATTTTCAGAGTATTAAAGTCGTTGCGTTGCATAATTGCATTGTTGATCTTTAACATTGACCGTTCTTGCTTTTCTTGTTCATTCAAGGGACTCCCTTACGTAGCAGTTCTATTACTTCGTATGGTATAACGGAACGGGTCATGTTAAGTTTGTTGTACCTGGCGCCTTTATCTAATGAATTACTGCTGCCTACAACAATTAGGTAAATTTATAAGGCATTCTTTATGCCCACGCCTCTTTGCTTAAATATTAACAAGTTACATTACGACGTTGATACTGGGCGCTTTCGGTTATCATTACATTTTAAGCGAAGCGTTGGCAACAATATTACTAGAGACGGTTAGAGAAGTTAATGATTTATTCACTTATTGAAAGATTTGGGTTTTTACCGTTCTTTATTTGTCTTTTTTCTGAATTGTTTGCGAAATATTAACTTTTTGGAAAGAGTCATTATTTATGCGTGCTATGATTGGCTGAAGATTATGGATTAAATGTGAATGGTGAAGCATGTTTACGCGTACATAGACCGCAAGGTGCACCTATTGTGCTACTACCAAGCCATTGTGTATTTTATGTTTGGTCTTGTTGCTCCACTTGATATATTCATTTTCAGATAAAAGTGATAGTAATAATTGTATACGAACCTTGAATCGTCGCTCGGGTCAATTTCAATCAAGTGGTTTGCGGAAAGTTTTCGCCAATTCTCACATTCGAATCAGACTCGCATGTTACGAGCCTAGCGCTCTTACCACTACGCTACCGAACATTCTTTTGAGTGAGTAGATATATGTGTTCCTAATTTAATACTCTAGTGTTTAAAAATCGAAGCTAGTGATAAGACATGGCGAAATCTCTAATTCGAATTCTGTCAGTCTTTAAAATATAAAAGATATGTTAAATCGTAAAATTGATTTTTTGTAATTAATATTTGACATAGAAACTGAAATAAGGCATAAAACAAACATGACATTATATATATTTAAAGAGATACAATCAATTATGAGTTCTCATTCACCACACTACTTTAATATTTGTTTTTGTTGAAGTAATACTTCCAAATGGCGAGATATTTTACCTGCTCAAGCTTGAACACTACTACTTAGGACAGTTGTAACACAGGGAAAGGCCTGCTACAAAAATGTTTATGAAAGATTTATGAAAAAGTTTTGATGCACGGGAAATCGATAGAAGCCAACAGGAGAACTAGAACCGAAAAATAGATGAGATGTGAGCAAAGTTGTGGAAATGGTTTTGACAAACAGGCTTCGTTATTACATCTGAGATAACAATCTAATAATCGTCTCTAGCAAGTTCTAACATTGCCTCAAAAGTTTGTAGAAATGAAATTCAACAAGATAATTTTATATTGTGTATTTATATTTATATTATACTATACATAAATATGAAATTTGATATCCATGATGCTCTAAATGCATCTTCGGAAGTAATGAGATTAATCAATCTAAAGCTTGTTAATAAAATGTTACTATTTTAATATTGTACTAACTTACAGTGATATTCAATTACGAAAATGAAAGCTGCACAATGTATAAAAATCTGATTTCAATAAAAGGCTTCTGCATAAGCCTTTATAAGATCATTTCGGAACAAACGTTTAAGCTCAGCATTAATCTATAGTTTACTAGGGTTATATTAACGCTCTGTGTAATGTCTGAAATCTGCCAATACTGCTCCAGTACTATTCAAGACATGCTTCACAACCATTATCAAATGCTTGGTTAAATTATTACTATGCTCCATTCAGCCGTTTATTGTTTGTAGAATATTGAATGCCTCAATCGTCACTGCCTGTGACACTTGCTCAGTCCAAGTTTTTACGTTTGCATACATTTTCATTATGGCATTGTCTAAATTTTCACAAAAAAGCTTGTTAGCTGAATCACATTTAATTCTTACTTAGAAATTTAGTATTTCCCAGTGTTCAACTATAACTGAAACTTGTAGCCGTAATTAAATAAAACTTTTGAACATTTAAGAAATCTATGCTCTGCTGTAATGGCTTAGTAATTGAATATTCGATTCGAATGTTCCCTTTAAATTCATGCTATTTCTGCTATTCTCAAGTACTTATTTGTCTATGATTTTAAGTTACCTCAATGACTATAAGTTTTGATAAAACTTGAAGAGCGACTACTAAAATTATTAAACAGCTCGTTCTGTAATTACTCCTGACATCGGCTTATAATAGTTCGACCTTTATGTAATAAGAAAAGCTTATTCGAAGTGGCTCATTGACATTATTAAGACTGACATTTCAGCAATAACATAATTTAAAGTATTCAGTTGTGACCGGCTCCTGTAAGTACGACAGCAGCGCTTCTCACGCAGAATCGATCGCTGTTGCTGCCTTTTATTAAACGTCAAACAGGTGCTTTAATACATCAACTGGCTTTGGGTTCAATTACACAATAAATGCCAGTTCCTGGTTTTTGTTTGGTAGAAATTGCTTTGAAATTATGTGTCCCAAATAATGTTTGGAGCATAATAGTTTATACGCATTGCTGATACCCTACCACTGCTGTAACCATCAAATAATAGAAACAATGATTGTTTTTAATAATTAATTAGTCTTGACTAAGAGAATCGTCATAAAAAGTTCTATTTGATTAGCAACATAAAGAAATTATACATGATAATATAAGAAAATGTCTACGATAACGTTCAATAGCGTAAATCGAAGAAATGCTGTTGGGGTATTATATGTACAGGAACCGGCAATAGTACGAGGATAGAATCTATTTCTGAAAGTATTAGAATTACACAAAATTTGCTTATATACAAGTTGTAGATACTAAAGTCACGAGTCACGTTAGTTATTTTAGATTTTTTGCAATACCCTGTATTTTTTCTATTTTTAAAGCCCTTTTAAAAAGATTTGTTTGATATCTGATTTTGTAGCCTTAAACTCAACTATTTATTTACAAGTTGGTGCAAATAATGCCTAAAAGGCACTTTAATAGCGTAACTTTTGCATGTAGAATATTTTAGATTTCAATTGGTATTAGAACTTCTATATCCTTGCAAATAAAAGCAGCAAGTTATTGCTAGCGTCATCTCACGTAATATGCTGTTAACATCAAAACGATTCGTAGGCCAATTCTCTCAAACAAAACAAACTTCTAAACTATCACAATGTATAATCACATAATTAATATATCATTCAATACAATTTTACAGGTGATTATTTGTTAAATTAAGGTGCACCTCAATAACATTCGGCTTGTGAGGAAAAAAGCTTACACAACAATCTTAACAAAGGTACAAACATGATCCACAACAGTGTAAAATTAAATGCGGTCGCAATTAACCTAGACGCCGTGGTTGGGAAATCGATTATTCAGGAACGCAGTTCGTGAAGCGAACTGTACAATAGCAGACGACGTCCATATTGGTAGCAATTGGGTGCGCCTCTAACACTGGTTTACTGATCGCATCTTGTATAATTTCACTTAAAAGAAAAGAAAACAGAACCTGATCTTAGCTGCTTCTTTTGAACCCCTTCTGTACGCTATGCGATGATCCAGATAAGCGGAGCCCCACATATTCGACGGTCGGAATGCAGGAACGCGGGGATGGCGTTTCGTGGCCAATGATGAACCTATGAGTTTCAGAGGCCCCGGACTGGTTGCTGAAAGACAGGGAGAACCAAAAATAGACGCATGAATGCTTTCAATAGGAATCGGCGCAAACGGTTTTGAAAGACCTTATTCCAAATTAATTTGGGCCAAGTATAGCTGATGACAAGTGAAGCGCATATAAAATACCCCAACTTGTCTCGAGAAACCAATTCTCCACAGAACTGCCTGGCCTACAACAATCCGCAACTTATGCTGGAGTCACGAACCAAAACAACCATATTCTGTAATTCGACAAAGCCGCAGGGCAATTTCAGAGATGCTACAATCTAGTCACATTCATGGCGTTTAACCGGAAAGGAGAGTCGCGTTCGAAGAAAATCTAACATTCGAGTCCTGCACCATAAATATTAAAGATATAGATGATCCACATACCGAGCTGTGAAAATAATAGAAGACCATTGAATTACCCCATGGCGAATTTCGTAAATAGAGAGAGGAGAGGCATGCTAAACTGACACAACTACTATAAAACAAGCCCCTAAACTAAGAGCAAAGGGCAAAACGTGATTCGACGTGTATTAGGTGAGAGGCGCTGACCAAAAAGAGACGTGTTTTAGAACAAACGCATGGTGGCACACCTGTACAGAACATAACATAAGAAACAAAACGACATGGTGACCCAGTTGTTGGGCCCGAAGACGTATCGATAATTTGCTTAGAAAGAAATGAGCGTCGCGGGCAAGAACGACATCAACGATATTTAAATGTAAACAGCTAGAACCCCATGGAAGGCGTAAACCAGAGCAAAGCACGATGAATGGAAAAAATAGGAAAAGCTGGATTTTTGACCGCAACATTTTACTTATCTGGCACAATGTTATTTTGAAGTTCAACGAGCAAACAAAAACCAAGAATCACTCTTACATTCTTTACTGAGCTATAGGACTTGTTTATTACTCCTGTGAATTTATACAAATAAATTATACATTGCCCTGTTTTGAACAAAATTATGAGAAAAATAGCGTTATAGCATCAAATTTTATATTGCTTAAACACCTATTTAGTAATTTATTTTTGTATTGAGAGAATGATAATAAGTACTTTCTAAGCGATGTTAAATTCGGTTTTAAAGTTAAAATATCATAAAGAATTAGTCATACTTTCTGAAACTCGCCCATAACATCTCGGTTTGGCTTCTTCTTCTTCTTGTGTTCGTTGCCGCAAACTTATTTTATTATCACCTATATTTATTATTTTGTAATGCTTGCTCTCTGTCATAGAGCTTATTTACAATCTTACACCTCGGATAGCTCAAAAATTAGTCGGAGAATTATTCGGTTCTTTCAGATATGTACCACAGCGTAGCATAAATATCAACAACAGACTTTTAAAATGTTTATTCTACTTATCTATGCTTACAACAAATAAATGAAATGTATATTATTGGCAAATAAACAATCTTCTGGAATAACGGACGCTGTATCCCTGGTACGTCGGCAACCAGCCTCACACGGTCGAAATACAGGCAGGCCTACTTCACAGGATTGTAGGTTTGAATTTTGAACACGTTCGGGGCCGCTTTGTGCCTTCGGAGTTCGTATCGAGAAAGTCCGTGTTCGCGGACAGTTGCTGTCAAACGCCTCGTGTTGTTTACGTTTGTACTGGGAATACAGAAGCCAAATTAATACAAATAATGTATTTTCTCACCTACACGGGCAGCCGCGATTATCGCCTGGGCTTCGGTGTATGTTTCCACGGGGATCCGGGTCGGGCTTCGCGAGTTACGAGTTCGGTCTGCGTGAATCAACTTCCAAGTACTTACACTCTCTGAAGACGGTCCCCCAGGTGATGTGGTTGTTTACAACGCCGTGGAAGACTTGGAGGTAGGTAACTGATTCTGTATTCAAAGTAATTAATAGCAAGTCACGTAATCGCCTATATTGTTAGCTGGGATTTGGGCTCTTAGCCGGGGGAATCGAATTACAATGTTTTTGAGCTAAAACTCGGGCCTAGTGACAGTTATTGACGAGGAATATTAGAGCTTCCTCTTAGGGCTGGTTAACTAGTCTGAATGGTCGAGTAGAGCTTCTCGTGGAGTTGTTCCACTCTACTGGATTCGGGGAAATAACAAAGGTTCGGAGTTAATTAGTAATAATTTCGGCGATGAGGGCGCAAGATCTTAGCCACCAGATCAGCCGAAGTTCGGAACAATTATTAATAATTTCAGCGATGAGGGCGCTATATCTTAGCCACCAGATCAGCTGAGGTTCGGGATAATTATTAACAATTTCAGCGAGGAGGGCGCTATATCTTAGCCACCAGATCAGCTGAGGTTCGGGATAATTATTAACAATTTCAGCGATGAGGGCGCTATATCTTAGCCACCAGATCAGCTGAGGTTCGGGATAATTATTAACGGTATCTGGTCGGGATCGGGTTTTCAGGAAAACAAGTGTTTCCGGGAAAATCTCTCTTCGGCAGGAACAGGGATACGGGCAGGTGGAACTGGGATCTGGAACTGGGATAGAAGTAGAGCTGGGGAAGTAGGTTCGGATCTCTGTGTCTCTCTGGGAAAATCTGCCTCGGAATCGGCTCCGCTGTTCGTTTTATGCGACTTCGAGCGCTTCTAAAAGTGGGGAGAAACAGCGCGCGACGCACTTTTGTACTTACGTGACGTCGGTCACTGCGCTCTGCTTATCGCCTCGTGCATTGACATTACGGAGATTACGATAACGTGAGGTCGGACAAGGATCAAATTTAAATATTATATTAATATTGTTAAATACAAATTTGATCTGCAGGCAAACGTTACAATTTGATATTATTTACTGATTCGGTGAATTGCTATATCCATTTGGGTACCTCAAGGTCTGATACTATTTCAGAAGTAAACTATCTGTTGACCGCCTGCTAACAAAAGTAGGATATGGTTATCTTTATTTCTACTTAGTCTTGTAACGTCTCTGCTCTGGCATTACAAGAATGTAACACAGCGGGATTATTTCTTTCTCCAGCTACATTGGGCCTCGGATAGCTCTATACTTGGGCCATGGTACGGTGAACACACCCAAAGGAAAGTAGTCGAGAATAAACGAGTATTAATACTGTTGTATTATAAAATAAAATAATGTTCTTAATAAAGTATACCAAAATGCCAAACTATGTACGAGGGTGGTTATACTGGGTAGACGTCTAAACGCCTAAGGCCTGATGCAACGCATTTCACTAGTGGAGCTCGACTGGTGGCTTATAGGTGATGTTGCGAGCTTGGTTTCGCTTCGTGCGAAGGTTTTAAAGATGGTTAACCTTTTAATCCTGCCAACCGATGTCCATAACTGCTGTGCTGTAATAAAAATAATTGGTCGTTAGTGAGTGATAGGAGAACTCTGGTGTTTACCTATGTGTGTATTATGCTTCTATAATTTTGTAACTGGCGATTTCGGATTTGTTTACTTTGGCGGCCGCTTCTGAAATTCGTGCGTACAGTGAAATTCGGGACTTATACGGGGGGCCGCCCGGAAGTCGGATAATTTAAGTAGTATTCAGCGACCCAGACTTGTAACTTTCTTTGAGGGTTTAAAGTTATAGTATAGAGGGTGGTTGGAATATGCTACGGGGAAAATGGACACTTCAGCTGGACCAGCGCCGGTTCCCAAATCGGTGGATTAGGTAAAAACTTGTTACTTGATCCGGCGCCAACCGTTCACCAGGTCAAGCTAGGACGTTTTGCGGGCGGAAACCAAACTCGTTACAAACCAGCGCCAAGTTGGTGGCTGTGCACGTCACCTAAACCATCGCCTTGTGCACAACCCAGGTAGGTTCTTCAAGTTTGGGACTTGAAGAGTTGTTCATTTTACCCGTAGCATGCCTCAGAGCCGCGCACCGCTTCACTTCGCCCCAAACCGTGCACTAAAATACCTACCTAAAATGTATCAACATGTGGCGACCTGCACATTTGAAATAAATAAAATTATTTGTATGCTTCGGAGCCCATGTTAGAGTCTACTGCCCTGTAAAGTTTATTTTCAGGCTTTTTTCTTTTCCATTTTCAACTTTATTTTCTCCTCCGTTTACCTTTTTTGGCATTGGTAATTTTGTGTTTCTGCTTCGATATTTCTAAGAGGGCCTCGATATTTACTATGCTACCTTTGAAAACTCTGTTAATATATGAAATAGCTGTATGTTGCTATTCTGCCACATGGCGATTAGTTATGTGAAGAATTTGTTCGTTTCTCGATGCAATAATTTAATATTCAGCGTCCGCTAGGAAAGTCTTCTCATTTTAATAGTATTTTTAGAGGGTCTGATAGTGATCACTTCAATTATGGTTCTCACTACTCCAGTCAATTGATTCCGCACGATCTTATCAAATGGAATCTTTATACTTGCACGGTCCCCGTATACGATTGGCTCACCGAATCTGTTGCATTCTGGGCTCATTTTGTTGGTGTTATTATTGTCTTTCTAGTGTATTATGTTGTCGTTTTAGATAAAGGTATTGCTGATGTTTGACAATAGCCGTTGTATTGGATATTTATTATCTCTTTGTAGCCTGTTTTCCGTCACAGTTCAACTGCTCCATATGGTTCAGCGGAGTGTGTCACAGTAAGTTGTTGAACTTGGCTCCCGAATTTGTTACGCTTTCTTTATGCTTATTTTCCCTAGCTGGTATTTTGTTTGAGATATCTGTTTAAAACATTAAGAAATGATGACGTTGCCATTGCTTACCTTCGTTTACTTTCACATCTTGCCCCAAACTTAGGTAACAACGTAAGCTACCATATTACATCATCTTCGTTTCGAAATTAAGATTTTTCTCCTTGTCCTTGTATTTTTCTTTTAGCGCATCTTCAAAATGCATTACAGCTTTTCATTTAGGACTTCCAGTAATTCTCCATTTTTATTCTAAAATTATCAAATTTCACATCCATGCATTTCGTACCTAACGTGTAAAGGAGAGTGTCTGTTATATATTTTTGATATTATTTACTTCATATTTCCTACGACTATTGTTGTTGATTTCTAGTTTTCACGGTTTCTTACTAACCTTTATCACTCCAGCCATTCTAATTTGCATACGATGTTGTTGATACAAATTTACTCGAAACTTGCTATAATGCTGACTCAGTTTTCTTTGATTTAATAATATTTCCTTTTGTTGTTTGTTGTGTAGCATCCGTTAGATTTCTCTTTTAAACTACATTTTCACATTATTTTCCAGCTGTCTTGCATTATATCGAATTATTTTAGCCCTTTTAGTTTGCTATTTTAGTTGCTATTCCCTACTTTTACATTGCAAATGCACACAGAGTGTTTGTGACAGAACAGCTTTTCAAACACACGACTATAGAAACTGTTTCGTCATTTTTATTAATAGAACATTGCATTTTAATTGCATTCTACATTTTAGTTAAAATGGACCGTTACATGCAGTTTGTTACGGATATGAGTTTTCCAACTCAATTAATGCGTTGGCTATTGTATTATGCAGATTTACAATTGCACGAATAAGAGTAAAATATTGTTGAGGTGAAATGCACGAGAAAAACTAGAAACTCCAGTTTATTTTGTGTGAAAAATAAGGATTTTTATTTAAATGGTCATCATGGGTAGATGATTTTTAGCAATAATTGCTTACAGGCACATGTTTATTATTCAGTAAAAATTCAGAAATATTGTCAAAATGGCAAGACAAACCTTAAAAGCGAAATATGTAACTTGGTAACAATGCTGCATAAATAACAATGTTCAGGTGTGCAATTGCAAATTTTACATTTAACCTACTTGTCGTATAAGGCGAAACATACTTCAGCAGTTGCATCTCAAGATAAAACTTTAAACGTATGGGTGAAACTATAAGTTTTGCTTTCCTTACTGCATGCTTTATAATCGTTGATAATTTAAGAATTACAATTGTGCAGGCTCTCATAATAGTATATTATGTAACAAATTTTATAAACGTCACTTTAGTCACGAGTGTTTAGACGGGTTTATATAATGTGTTACATACTATACTTTTTCTACGACCAGAAGGTTAAACAATATAACATCGTATTATTTCATTAAGATTTGGAATTTTATGTTACGTTAAATTATGCTTGACAAACGTCAAAGTTGACTGTTGAAAACTACCTTGATTTTAGTTTTGGGTGTCGCTAATAAAGCAAATACTGTTTGAGCCTAACTTCAACCCTTGACTAAAACATTGTTGCCAACTTCAGCCCGTGGCTAAGAGGCTCTTTAGTCACAGTTTACAAAGGCGTGATAAAAATGTCACTTAGCGACGTGTGATATGTTATATTCTTTTTAGTTACAGGAATAGAAAATAGCTATTAAGGCAACTAGTGTTTTACAGAGGATTTAAAAATCGAGGTCAATCATGTTAAAATTCGAGCAAAGCGAGAATTTTATGATCGACCGAGATTTTTAAACTGTAAAACACGAGTTGGCTTCAATATTTTTTCTACAGCCGAGGAGTTTGTTAGCTTAAATGTCCTAGGGGCTTCGCCCCTCTCCAAAGCGGCCCTCGGAGCTCCACCCCTCTCCAAGGGGGCCCTTGGGGCTCGGCCCCTCTCCAAGGGGGCCCTCAGAGCTCGGCCCCTCTCCAAGGGGGCTCTTGCAGCTCCACCCCTCTCCAAGGGTGCCCTCAGGGCTCCGCCCCTCTCCAAGGGGGCCATCAGGCTCCGCCCCTCTCCAAGGGGGCCATCGGGGCTCGGCCCCTCTCCAAGTAGGCCATCAGGGCTCGGCCCCTCTCCAAGGTGGCTCTTGGAGCTCCACCCCTCTCCAAGGGGGCCCTCGGGGCTCCGCCCCCCTCCAAAGGGGCCATCGGGCTCCGCCCCTCTCCAATCGGGCACTCGGGGCTCGGCATACAAATCGGTCCGATATAATAACTGTACTTTTAATCTTCACAAATAAGGTTTTATAACCTCTTAAAGTACTCCGTGCTTTAAATGGAATGGCGTGTTTTATAGACAACATAAAGCACGCCGCATATGACCCTTGGAAACAGTTTAAAATCACGGCTGTAGAAAAATACATTTTATTGTGCATTTTACGAGAACTAGCAAAGTGGAAAAGCAATAATGATCTATCTATATTATTCGAAATGATTGTGAGAGAATCGTCACACAAATATTTAATAAAAATAATTATGATAGATTAAATCCTTCTAGGGTTTATGGACAGCACACATGGATTGAATTATGTAAGAGCGCTTGATAGCAATTAATGGAAGCATAGATCTTTAAATTAAGGTGAGCTTAATATTATATCCAAGACTATTATTTATAATATAAAAATCCTCAGACTAGTTGACCCGGATGGGCTTCAGCCCATAATCGCAATCAACAATTAAAAAGGATCACAAAATTGAGCTACAAAACTTTTTGCAATACTGCATGAAGTTAGTTTACTGTTACATAGACCGTCTACTATTTCACAGAATACTGCCGGAGACAGCTATGGTTACCAAATTAATCGAATTTTAAGAAGGTAAAGCCTGTGAAGTTTTGTAAGCAACTAATGATTGTATGCTGATTATAATTACGAGTATAATGAATTAACATAAAGAGGCAGGCAATCTTCATTAAAAACAAAGTTCAGTAAATTTGTAATCGACCAAGAAACGTAAGATAGGACACCTACAAAACCACGTACGTACAAGGAGCAGTATAAATATTTCTGACTTGTATCATATGCTCGTCAAGGTTACCAGGAAACTAAAGCTGATATACTTGCCCAATTCAGCTAACAGGGCTGGTGATAGGCAAGGGTTTTCCCCAAATTCCTAAGTGACCTCAAGCAGGTGAAAGGTATTAAGAACAGTACACTAGTACTTCGATGGGTTCACGATGATTTGATTTTTTTTAGATAATTATGTGATGTTAGCATCGTCCAAATTACGTTAAAACAAAATTAGTCCGTTTAAAGTTACAGACAAACAACTCCGTTACATTTGGCACTTTAACACCAGGTCGCAGCAAATTCCGATAGACGTGAAACATTTCGTAGGTCACGTACTCACATTTACATTACTTCGATAAGGTTTTCCTTATCCAAAGACTATCCTAGAAGATGAACGCCGCCGAGGGCCATCCAATAGATTATAAAAGCACGATACTCGGCCCATTAAATATAATTCTTCCAAGTCTGAAAACTTTTTCATACGAACCTCCCATACCCTGCCCACTTTAGAACCTATACCTAAACTCCCGAAACTCCTGGGGACCGATCAAAGAACCCCGTGTCAATATTACCTGGTGGGGCGGTCCGATTGCTTTACAACGACGAACAGTGCCCTTACTTAGCATCCTGAAGCGGTGACGGCAAGTGGGTGCCAGGGCCGTCGCTAAATAAGAGGGTCCACGTAAACCGCCCCTGCTTCAAATAAGAAAATGTTGGTAAAATACTGTAAAATAAACAAAATGAGACCTATCTGACAAAACACAGATTTTTTAACCTTCAACAGAATGTGCTGCATCTTTACATTCTCATGGCCTGAAGCGTTTTGCAGAAGTCTCAAACATTGAAGGCGACGAATATCCGCGCCAATGGCTGGATTAAACCTGCAGGTAGGAAGTCGTCTGATTTGGGTGCCTACCTCTGCAGGCGCTTCCAGTCTTTTCCAAACCCGAAAAGATTTTTTCTTTGTTATTTTATGTACATCATTTGTATGAGCGAGTTTTATTCTAAGCAGTTTTATTGTGTATATAAGGAGATCAATGGTCCTATGTTATGTATGCTATTCTTTTAATTTACGTTCACTAGAAAGTAATACGAAATCTTGGCTTCTGATGCTACCCATAAGGGGCGAACGCTTGAGAAAAAGAATTTGACTAAATTTTACTTGATCAGTACAAAAGCATTATTAAGTCAAAAATATTAGAATTTCGAAAGTTTTCAATTAAAGCTGCATGAAAAACTAATTAAGACCACTTAAATATTGCTTAAACAATGATTGTATATAACTAAGAGATCTGAAATAAATCCAGTAGCATGTCTAAGAACGTATAAGGGAAACGAAATGGTTCCGTATCTGAGATCTTATGCGGCCGAAATATTAGTTGCTTCCTAAATATCGTGATATCATGGTCTAACCAGTCAGATTACAGCATACATTTTGAAACTGATTTCGGTATTGGAGGATGAATTCACTTTCATAGCGTGCAGAAGAAAACCGTTTGCGGGTAAGTAGTAATCGATATCCCAAAATGAAGACAAGACTGCACTTTTATATTATAAACTACAAACTAAAAAACACCAATTGTAAATAGAAAGTGATCAAAATGTTATGCTCGATTATTTTCATATTTAAATTGAAGAAGCGTAGGCAATCCAACACGCACAGACAAACTTTTAAAACATGCAAAAATAATGTAAAGCAAAGACAATAAGCTTGTGATCATTCCTCCGACACAAACCGTAAAATTACCAACCCAAATTTTGGTGAAAAGAAAAAACCATTCTTAAGAACACCCTGCTTCGAGCACAAATTTTAATCTTGATGAAACGTCCCATTTGATTTTGCGTTACGTTATTAGATAGTTCCTCGATGTAGTTTGTTTTCGGATATGGTTTTTTCGTACGCCCAGTGCTTGGCGTGGCGTGATGTTGAGTTTGACCAAGAAATATCGAGCTTCTGTAAAAATTATGTATGAACAGCGGTGTCTCTTCAAGCACGTTAATGCCGATATTCAGGTATGGTGAGATTCTTCTTTTTAGTTTTTTCTTCCACGCCTAATACTTCCAAGCCTCCGGTTCCCAGGCATCAAGCTCATATGCATTGCGGTTTCCTTGCGATCTACTCCAGTTATCGGATTTCATCGTGGCGTCCCAAATGCGACCTTGTTTGGTGCCGGCTTGGATTTGCTTAGGCTACAGCAGATCTTTGTACCCACTTCAAGGCCTTATTTCACAATTCCATGCAGAAGCTGACGAGTGCTTCCATAAAATCGCTATGATAGTGCTTCCAACTATGTTGCGTGAGTACATGCATTGATTTTCAGCTTGCTTGTTTTACTTATCGGTTAACACGACTCGATCCCGCGGCCTCGTTGGAGGGCGGGCGAGGGCTAACTACTACTAATGGCGACCCTTGTTGATTTGGCCCTGGCAACTCAGTCGGCCAATGGTGTTCTCCCCTGTAGGCGGGGCAGACCTAAGTGCAAGAGCACGAGAGAAAGAAAGAGAAAACAAAAAAATGATATTTACACAGGTGGCGTGGGGTCGTCGTGTTTTGTCCCGGGGCTCTTTCTTTCGTGGGGAGGGGCGTGAGTGCCGGGGGCGGCGGAGGTTCTGGCGCTGAAGGCGGCGCTGGGGGATCGGTGTGCGGCCTCGCTGGCTCATCGGGCCGGATGGCTGCGGGTTGGGGCGCCTGGGCGATGGCGACGGGCGGCGGCGGTGCGGGCGGCGGTGCGGGCGCTGGAGGCGGCGCTGGGGCTCGGTGTGCGGCCTCGCTGGCTCGTCGGGCCGGATGGCTGCGGGTTGGGGCGCCTGCTAGGAGACGGTGACTCGGCAGGCGATGACGGCAGAGGTTGGGGGCGGCCGGCGCGTCGGGCGGCTGGATCCGGCTTCGCTTGGCAATTCGGCTAAGTCCCAGGAGCTTGGCGAGCACCGCTGGCGACTAAGTTTAGTTGGAGCTGCAGTACTCAGGCTGGCTGGACGGATGGCGGTAGCTGCTGGATACTGGATGCTGCTGGCTGAACTGCTGGTTGGAACTCCGTGCTTTTCTCAAGAAGCCCGGGGTTTATAAAGGTCTTGCCGGCTTTGTTTGCCGATTCCTCGCTCACGATTGGCTGAACGGCAGTGGGGACGTTTGCAAATTTGATACGAATTGTATTCGCGGCTTTGATATCCGCGGCGCGAAGCGCTATCTTGTCGCCGACATGAGCATTGCTTTTGTCTTCTAAAAACTTGAATTTTGAGTCTTTACTTGCCATGTTTCGCCCGCATATTAACAAAATTAGGATTAATTAAATTATTTCTACAATAGAAGCCGCGCGGTTGTGACGCTGATCTTTTAGATGCCGCGGCGTTTGCGGGCTTATTAATCTCGTAGCGAGAGGAAAAAACCTCTGCATTGGTTGCGCTTTCTAAAGACTTGAATTTTGAGCCTTTATTCGATAGGTGTTGCTCTCCTATTAATAAAGTTGCGAGTGGTATTTTCCTTTCTTGAATGCAAGCCGCTTGGCAGCGGTGCGGATTTTTCGTTCGCGAAGTGCTATCTTGTCGAACGCCTGTGCACTGTTTTCGTCTCCTAAAGACTCGAATTTTGAGTCCTTATTCGACATGTTTTGCTCTCCTATTGATGATGTTAGGATTAATTAAATTATTTCTACAATAGAAGCTGCGCGGTTGTGATTCGCGGACTTCTTAGCACGCGGAATTGCTGCCCCGTGCTTCCACTTGTTAGGCGATTTTTGTATCTTCCGGTGGCCGGTGTTTTTAATTTAATTAGCCCTCGCGGTGTGGGTTTTCATTGTTTCTTGATTTGAACGCGAGTTTAATACCCGGATTTTATTCCAGACTATCTGGTGCCGGTGTTTATTGGTGCTCTTTGGGTTTTTTTCCAAAACTGCTTATTCCTAAAACTGTATGTTCCTCTGGTAGCTGCAACCTTCGTAAACTTTATAGTTTTATGGTGCTGTTATTTCGCCTATTTGCCTACTTGGAAAAGTGCTTTCTACCGCAGGCGGCGGCGGATTGACATTATTTCATACGTGCGTCGCTTATGTTCACCCTGACCTTATAACAATAGTAAAAAGGAAAAGAAAACCAACACCTCAATTCGCGTAATGTTGGCCCTTTTTAATTAATGCGCCAGCTTCCCTGTGTTCCTGAGCGGTTTACTGCCCGGAACACTTCCTTTGACGCGCTGTCATCTTTGTTTTGATGGGTTTATGACGGTTATGCTCTGGGCAGTAATGCGGTAGCTCTTTGCAAATTTTTGGACGGCTGTTGTTATGCAGATGTTAAAACTGCGTCTTCGGTTTTTGCGATCTGGTAATTAAT
Organism: Agriotes lineatus; assembly: GCA_940337035.1. NCBI lineage: Eukaryota > Metazoa > Arthropoda > Insecta > Coleoptera > Elateridae > Agriotes > Agriotes lineatus. Next base: position 42,340 of record CALNHX010001029.1, read on the forward strand.
GCCGCGTTCTGATCCTTGTTGCGTGGCGAGGGCGTAATCGAATTAATATTGATAATGGAGGCCCTCGCGTGCCTCCTGAATCATATCACGGTAAAGGGCTATTGCCTAAGAATAAACGCTTCTACGAAGGCTTTCGATCATCAAACTGTACCCGATAGATGCTAGCTTGTTTGCAACGCTTGAAGCGTTAGAATTTTATCAGTTAGGGTGGCTGAAATTTTGTATGTACCTAATACTTATTTACGGCTTCTTGTAATTTCCATTTTAAAAGTTTGTAAGCCTGGTGTCGAGAGTTTCTTTGTCAGCGCAGCCGTTAATATTGCTGGCGTTCGGAATTTTTAATCTTTTATATACAGTGTGTTTCGAATTTTAATAATTCACATTTGTGTGTTATCTGACTCCAACTCATTTATTTGTTACTTTACTATTCTTACCCTTATTGAGACTCTAGCTTTAATTATGATGTTAATTACAACACTCTTGATGATATTAAATTCTATTAACTACTGCTGGTTTATATTTTCTTTGTACTGTACTACTCATAAACCTGCTAGTGTTCCTTTTAAGATTTAGGTTGAAGTAAGAGGCTTACAAGGTAGGTGGCGATTTAATCGGCAGCTAGATTTTTTGTTGTGTTTAATGACTGGAGCCCATTTTGTGTTAATTTATGAGTTTTTTATTTAACTCTAAGAATCGCTGCCTAGTCCTTACCCACACCATTATTTTCTACCGAGAGTCAGAGCTGGCTAGGGTTGTGCCTACCCCTTATTTAAGAGTGGTACATTGCTTAATGGAAAAGGTGCGCCAGTAACTCGACTGTAATAAACCCTTAGGAAGTCCAAAATATCCAACTATAATACTCAAAATCGAAGCACTGAAAGTGAAATTCAAACCACGGAACAAGAGGAACTCCTACCCTAATAGTACGGAACTCCAGAAAACTGATAGGGCAAGAATCTAGTTAATACAGGGAAAATGCAGATATATGTTCATCCCACCACAAAAGTAACCAGCTTCGACAACCTTACCAACCGACTCTAAGTGTGTATAAGAAACAGTGAAATAGTGCCCAACCAACCACCCAAAATAATATACGTTAAATCAGTAGAAACTGACATTCTGATCGTAAAATTTCAAATACAACATGGTCAATTTTGATCATTCTAACTCTGCTGTGCTAAGGTTGGTAATTGTGTTCGTAGAGAAGTCTTTAGAAACTAGGAAGCAAAACGTAATAAACTTAAATCTGTATTAATTTAGGCGAAACATAGTACAAAACGCTGAAAATTAAAAGGCAATAAAAAGTACGCCAAATAAGTATTCAGAATGAAATTACGAAACACACCTGATTATTAGCAGCAGTAAACTTTGCTTAGACAGATAGATAATTATTTATTATTTACAAAGCTCTTTTTAGGAAAAGTTTAGGGATATTATATCGGATTTTTTGCTGGTGCCTGTTACGGTTTATTCATTTCAGGCTTGGGTAATTTACTGCTTATTACTTTCTATTAGGTTTTTCAGCAAGGTTGGCTGGAAATCAAATTTTCATTTTAGTTTAAATGACGTTAAAATATTCTAAACCGTAATTACTTTTTTATTTATTTGAAATAAAAACTTCTTTAGTTACAACTGAAATGAAACTTTAGTTACACTAACCTCTTTATGAGAATGTAATAATTTGCAATTATCGAATTAGTCTTCTGCTTAAGAGACTTTTATTTGCCCCTTAAGAAATTAGCTTTCCGTGTACAAGCTGAACGAGTTGATAAGATAACTTTGTTACTAATTTGCATAATTAATGTACTGTATTTATCAAGTTAGAAGCTGAAACTTTACTGAATTAAGGTAATTATAAAATTGAACTAATTGAATGCATTTTTGTTCTTGTAAAGCATCTGGGTTTGCTATAAGTCGGGGTCAGAAAAACTGTTGTAAAGATTTTATAACCTTAAGCCGGGCAACTTTTATGTGCAAATAAGAAACTTCTAAGACCTACCGCCGCTGTTTTGGGCCAGAAAAACTTGTTTTTAATTAATCCTGCCTTACGTTTTGTAGTTCTTGGAACTTACCAAGCGGTGAATAGCTAGAAAATGACCACAAAGGTCTTTCAAGTTTATCTTATGAAGCTTAGACCGAAGCGATTATGATTAAACCCGAAAAGTTGTCACTGAACTTTTATTTTTTATTAATGGAGCGTTCAGAGAGCTCCGTCAATTTTTAACGGGAGAAACTTGCGATTAATTCCGAGCCAAGAGTTTTTCAGGCCGAGCTTCATATTGCATGATTTTGGCATCCTGAATCAGTATCCGCGAAAATTCGACGATGTCATAGATTTTCATAATATATGTGAGACTTGCGCAGGTAGTTAGTGCGCAAAGCGAAGTTTAAACATACAAAACGCGCAACTGAACTTGCTGAAGCCCGATCCTGAAGCTGAAGTTCCAGTGGCGCGCGAAAGCTCGTGAAAGTTGTTCGTCCCCAATTTCTTAGCTCACGCAACACACGTACACAGGGATGTTGAAATCAGTTGAACATGTGACGTAGTCCTTCGCACTTTCAGCTTAACTTATAAATTTACAGTTTCAAGTACTACTGATGTGTGTAAATGTTCCCAGTTCAAATAGTTCTTAACAAAGCTGTGCTTTACTCAAGACATCATGTGGTGACCAAGTTTTCAAACCGTTTAGGGTTTGGACACGGTACATGAACGTACCCAAAATAATTTAAATAAGGTGGGTTTTGAAACTTTCACTCGCAATTTAGAATTATTTAGCTGGAATTTTTGGTAATTTTTTAATGAAATCTAAAAGAATGTACTTCAGCAATACTCCTTTAGATGCCTACAACCCGATTTATACTTTTATGGTTTCGATTAACAGTAGACATCAGTTAGTTGCTGATCAATATTTCATCAGCATTATGTAGTGTTTCGGAAAAAGCTGGCGAAAAATGGGTCCGTGCATATGCATTTTAGTAAATTAATTTGTGCGAGCGCGGATAAAGGGTGGCGTTTTGCATGTGGTGTCAGAAATCGCGAGTTTATTTAGCGGGTGATTTATAGAAGCAGGTAATTTATTCTTATAAACACTCTCATGAGCCACAACCGCCAAAATCCTACCCAACTATTAATCTCCATTCCGAACATCATTTCCTCGTCTACAATTATTATGAAAGGCCATGAAGTATTGCTGGGGAACCAACGCAGGGGATTAGCATCGGATTAGTCGGGGTATCTATTAGTTCCACATTATTTGAAAATAATGACTGTGTGGTGTTTGCATCAATGAATCGTTTGTTGTATTATTTTGACACAGAGGTGCAGATATTTATTTTACAGTAAGTCTGTATAGAACACAATTTACAATAATATCAGCAATTCTCACAGCTTCATTTGAAGAACAATATCGGAATTTGCTAAGTAATCATTTGCTATCTACCGGAAAATCCAGATAATTAAAGGTAAATACTGGAACGATTTGCAAAAATAATCATAAAGCTGGCTTTGTGAAGAATGGCAGGTACCAATCCTCAAGGGAATAATTAAATTTAACATTTTTCTCTGTCTGGGAACTGGTTTTATTAACAGGTTCATTAATTTCAGCTTTTGAGATTAATTTTCATTAGCGATCTAAGAAAATCAACAGCTTTAATGCATTACTTACAACATATGTTTGCGCTAACGCAGCAAGGAATGTTATTTTCTAGTTTAATCCGTGCTTGCATGTAGTCGTTTAAATTGGAATTAAAACGTACACGAGTTTTGGAAAGGATTCGTTTAAATTGCCTTTTCTTGTTAAATTTGAATGTAGATCAGGCAGATAGCGACTGCTGTTGAAATATGCTGTGATTGTAGGGTTAACATTTTTATTTTTGGTATTAAGGTTCAAGGGGAAGAATCATTTATTTCCTGGCTGCTCCTAATATTGCCTAGCACGCGATGTTGCATTCCTCGACGATCCTCCACGGCGATTAATTAAGATTGTTTTCGTTAAATCGAATGCTTAACTGATTAAATTTCTGGTAAAATGGCATCCAGTTGTGTACCATTGTGGCATAATGAGGTGTAACCGAATTAGAGGGAGGAGTGAGGCCTGACTTAATCAGCTTATTGAATAACTCGTGCGTATAAAAATGAGCATCGTTTACCCCGGGTGTAATAAATTTATCTGGGTAATAATGTTGTAATGTAGGGCTGTATTTTTTATAAATGCAATATAAGGGGCGCTACATACAACATTCTGTGTTTGAGTTTCCACAGCCAGAAGAAATGAGAAAATGTTTTTATCAATAGTAGCTATAAATCATCTTGATTAGATGGTCTTTTGCCTTACCTACTTTGGAAATTACTTTCAGTTAATTTACGAAGCATTCGTCTATTCGAAAAGTCAAAGTACTGGTTTTGATTCTATGCACAATATTATTTAGTTTTTTTCTTATCTTTAATGACATTTTCTAATGAGACTAGTTGAATTAACGCAATTGACTTCAAGCTATTGTAATGTGGTTAATGTTTTTTTACATTTGCTCAGTTACTATTTATAAATTCACATCATTAGTTCTGGCCTTTTAAGTTAAAAGTAGGAAACTAGGAATCTAATTCCTTGTTTAATGACGGCAAGCTGAAAACGTACGTAAGATGAGGATTAACTCTTTAAGAGCTTGCGCTAAGTACCATTATTCTGAAATGAGGGCAAGAGTTCTTCCAATCAATGCTTGAATTTTTTAAAATCTCTGTGAGAAGCTGAATGCTACCTAAATTATTAAATCGATAACATTTAATTATGAAAAATTAAATAAAAGTGAATTTGTTTAGTTCCCTTAAAATGACCGTGTTTGGTAAAATCTGTTATTAATCTGGTTGTTTGTGAAAATCAAACGTACAACTGATTAAATTACGAGAATGTTTATCGTTCGGCTGTTTTACGTTCGATAATTTCCGGTGTTGTTTGGAAGAGTAAAGGGTAGATTGTGAGGATCTGTGTATATAACAAGAGAAAAAAAAAGTAGCACCAGTTAAGTACTCAATATCCATTCATGAATGTCAACGTCAATCGAATTAGAGCTATTGATTTTTCTTAAATTAAGGAATGTTAAATTTACTAATTCTAATAATAATTCTGAAGTCGAAAACCTAGTACTAAACATTATTATTAGTACGTTTTATAAGTTCATAATTTTTTATGAAAATAATATAAGTAATTTCGAAGTTAATTTAGTAATATGGATTTAATATATCAGATAAAATATAAAGCTGCTTTGCACATAGAAGTACTTTTGTTTTTTAGGCCTTTGAAAGCGTCCGTTTGAACGAGACCCTTCTCAAAGTAAACCGGAAACACAGCTCTGGAAAAGGTTAACCCAGTAACAAAAACTGTATTACATGATCATATACTGACATGTTGAAACCTTCCCTGGGGGATGAATATTTTCCAAAATAAAGTTTTGATAAAACGTGTAACAGAGCAAAGTATACTTCTCCAATAAAATACAAAAGAGCCTGTTTTGCAGGTAGAGTTCAGCAGAACTACAAAGCTTAAAAATAAACTTTGACGAGTTAAAAGCTGAAATATAAAAATGTTAAAATAGAAGTGGCTTTTACTCGACTATTTTAGAAATATTATTTATTTTTAGTATACTCAAATTATTATTAGCCGAGCTTCAAAGTAATTTAAAATCTTATTTATTGAAATAATTTCAAACTCAACTTTCAATTATTTGTAAATAATTTTGGAGACTTATTATAAAAACACAATACAGTACAATAGTTAGCCGTTTTCGGGAGTTTTGTTCTAAAGGACTGATTGAAAATCTGTCTGTAGAAAACTAATTCAGTTACCGAAGACCAGATTTTCTGTATTTTAATACAAACATCTTCGCTTTGTTTATAGGAATATAGGGTGCTGTGGAGGTCAGAATATATCGGCCATTCACTGGTGCGATGCGTTTTATTTTTATGGTAATCTTGAGTGTTACTGGATGGCATATCATTTGTGCTTTTTACTTCTCCTGCATTCCTGTCCTACATGTTTTAGTTTAAAATTATTGAGATTATTATTCATGTATGTTTTATTATTTTCACTTGTCATTAGTATCAAACTCGTGTTTTTTTTTCCCATTGAATGGCATGGTTTCCAACGTAATATTTTAGTTATAACTGTATGTAGTGGTAAATTGTAATTGTGTTGTTGTTTTTGCGTGTCAGCCTGTTATTTACCCATAAATAAATATAAAATAAAAATAATTATATATCCAGAAAGATACGTCTGGTAAAGAATTAGATATTCAATTTAAGAAAATTACTTTGGATTCTAATGTACTGGTTTTTTTGTGGTTGTGGTAATATAAACTCGATGTTTTTGTTCAGATATGTCAAAAGTATTGCACATCTGGATACTGGGGGGGGGGGGGGGCGGTCCATCTAGTCGTAAAAATTGGGTACCGAAACAACAGTTGTGCAAGTAAGGCAGTCGTCGAAGGCGTGATGCTAACCACAACACCCAGTACGCCGTTAACGGTGTGACAGATTGGGTTTAGGAAAGAAACATTTCGGCGGCCCTGACTCGCCGTGTCTCAGGCTATATTCCTACGTGAGGAATGAAGTGCCCTGAACTTTACTTTTAACAAAAGTGTAGCTAAATATAATTCTGTAAATAAAATCCTAGATGGAAAGCAATTTAAAGTATGATATGTTTTACAATGATGCTAGCATTTGGAGATGTTGGCTTTGAAGTGCTGTTACGTTTGAAATTGTAGTTAGACTTAGGTGTTTGTTTTCGCTAGTTTAAAGTACATTATCCTTGATTGGTTGGTTAAATAGGATAGGCTAGGTTACTTTAACAGTACGTATTAGACCCTCTTAGGTTATATTTAGTCTAACAATTTAGGCAGAGGAGATATCTACTTGAATAATTGTGAAGACGACTTCTATGTTTGCTGATGCTTAGTGAATATTGAAAAAACAGTCCTTCGACGAGGGCCTAACTATAATTTATTGTCGTAACACCTTTCGCCATGTTGTCAAGTAGTCAAGTATCGTTGTACTTTTTCCGGTATCAAAACACGTCTTTTCCGGGCTCGCAACCACGGAATTTTATTACCAATCAGTTCACAGTAGTCCTATCAACAGTATCGTCACCGTAACGGCCATTAAACGGCGATGAATCTCAGTAGGAATCACGTTTTCAGCAGTTAAAAATTCTTTAACCGCACGCTGTTTAACTCGCGTTGACATAGCACGAGAACACGTCTTCATACTTCCGTTACTAAAAAACGAACTGGTGAACGAAACTCCTTCAAACTTGGCATACGCATAGAGGAGGAGTGTAGCTTCCGAATGCAGCCACGCGCGTCTCTGCAGATCATTTCGTTCGCGTTCTAGAAGCATGTGTGCATTGAATTTCAGCCCACCCTCATACTATTGTTTTTTACTCAATATTTGGATAATATTATTTTCGTACCGATATTAACCAAAGACGTCCGTGTGACCAGATGACAAAGGTATCGTCTACATATTTCAACAAGCAAGTGGGTTTTAGCTGCGCTTGTTCCAGAGCCTTGGTTTCAAATGCCTCCTTGTAAATATTAGCGATAACAGGTGATAGCGGTGAATCCATAGCCCATAGACATTGAATCTGTTTCTAAAACACCTGAATTCTGTACATCCCAACATACAATTCACAAGTTAAATAGAGAAAAATTGCAGTATTCCGTTTCTAGACGTCCTGATGAAACGTAAATCAGATGGTAGTTTAGAACATGCAGTCTATAGAAAGAAAACACACACGGACAGATATCTAAATGCTAACTTACAGTATCATCTAATGCAAAAATCAGCAGTTCTATTTGACTCTTTACAAAAGAACGGATACACAACTACCGCCATACGAAAAGCGCTAAACAAGACTATGACACCAAAGGCTAACGAAGAATACCCACCTCTGGAAGACTTAGCGTTTCTACCTTACGTTAAAGGTTCGACTGATAAGATAGGACGTGTCCTGCAACGATGCAACATCAAAACTGTGTTCACGAGCAAGGAAACTTTGGGTAACGGCTTCAGATCGGTAAAAGACAAAATTCCAAGTTTAAAAACCGCTGGTGCATAACGCATTCCTTGTTCTTGCAGCTCGAGTTACATTGGACAGACTAGTCGTTCCGCTGATCTAAGACTTCAAGAATGTAAAGGCGATTGCAAACACAAACCCATCACAAAATCAGCCGAAGCTGAGTATACGTTTACAAATGGGCACACTTTAGAATTTGAGCAAGCCAGAGTACTTGTCAGAATACCTCACTACTTCCCGCAAGTGATACAAACATCCAAATAATATAAACAGGGAAGATGGTTTTAATCTTAGTAAAACGTGGACTCGTGATACACGATCTAAAGCATTACAACCACTGTGTGTCATACGGCCACTTCCCACGGATTACGTTGCACTCGAGCAATATAAACATCTCTACACCGACCTTCATTCTTAGTGCAACTTTAACACTGATGATGCAAGCTGCAAGGTCTTGCGAAACGTTAGTGAATATGGATGCACAAACAGCAAAAAGGCCAAATATGAGTAAGTATCCTCTTTCTCAAGATACTCAAACAACACGAGCCACCAAAGAGCATGGACACCGCGCGGGTTTTTGCTCGAGTTCACAAGGTGCGAGGCACATTAAGCCAGAGAAAGCTGGGTGTTCATCTACAAATACTACTGTCAGTAGTAACCTATTATCATTATTATTTAAAAGTTTTTGATCCCAGATGTAGCAGTAGCTTTTACATTATTCAGATTATTATGGTTTTTTGTTGTTGCAGGTATTTTTATTTCTGTGACGAAATTTCTTTTGATTCTAATGTACTAATGCCCTTTCTGCGGTAGTACAGTAAAGTGCGTTAAAAAACGTTATCGAGAGGGCTTTGAACTAGATTTTGTCTTACGACTGCATGTCGGTGGTTATTACATCGCTTTACCCAGAATTCAGTGCAGTCGGTTACTTGAGTTATCAGTTCTCAACTGTCAATATTTATTTCGTTCGTATGTACATTATTCTGTGTAAAATAGTTCTTTTCAGAACTGAACTGCAACTAAAATGTCGTAAAATGATGTTTACTGCCGAACAACAAGTTTTTATGCAAAAATTGAGGTTGTGTATAGACGCAGTTCATAAAATAAGTTATGTCATGATATTCAAAAATTACTGTTTGGCACATGGAAACTTGATAACGTTTTTTAACGCACTTTACAAATAGTTAGCTTAAAACTATGTGGCTACTACTTTTATTTTGTTCGTAAAAATTTCTCTAGTGATGCAAAACTAATATAACAAGAATTTTCTAGTGCAATTAAAAATGGTTAAAATCCGAGAGAGTGCTACTGCATTATTAAATATTGAGTTGGGTTTTTAAGGAAACTATCTTGGCCAGAGGCACTCTAAGAATTGGAATGAGGAAGCAATAATTAAACAAAAAATATTGTTGACCAGCTGTCCTTAACTCATGCTTTTTAAAATTTTTGAAGCATTATCCTTGGACGAAGCTTTATATTTCTGATAATACAGCAGATTTGTTGCTACACAACAATTTAATGTGACTTCTTAAATAGTTTAGATTTACAAAAGTCCTTTAACTGCTAAAAGTTAGTCAACACTTATAAATTGAGTAACCTAGTGAATGAATAAAACTACTTGACGCCGCTGAATAGAATACCGCAATTGTTCTGAGGCGCTGGCAATTTGTAGAGCTAAATGTAATCTTTTCAGTCGTACATGTTTATTTTCTTTTAACAGTGAAAGAAACATAATTGGCGCCCTTAGCGAAAGCAAACCGATGGTATCACAATTAACCTTTACGACTAAATGTCAAAGAGATACGTAGATTTATATGCGTATTTTTACGTATAGGTGGACTTGGTGGACTTCCGAACTTTTTTGTATGTTAGCTTTATAAATACGCCAAAAATGAATTAAGAAAACTGCTTTACCGAGAAAAAGCAGCCAGTTGGGCTAAATTTTTTTAAGCTTATATCGCTACATATTAAGTCGTAAAACTAGAATTTATAGTTCAAATTAAAAACACAATGTAGTTTGAATACTCCTAACCGTTTGTTATCAGTTCCATTGCATTGTTTGGGGTAATTAAGGCACATTGTAATTAATAATGATTTATTGATTGAAGAACACTATCAACATATTTAGTTCTACTTTTGTAAATAAGATGTAATATCACAGTCGTTGAGTTGTTTTTAGGTTTACTTATAACTCGGTTAATAATAACCAATTGTAATCTTTTCAATCATTTACAAAGGTTATTTGTAGTAAAGAACTCATGGCCAACTTTACATCAGTTTTCATTTTAATTTCAAAAGTTGGCTGGATTTACTTCCAGTCTACTCCAGTCCAAGTTAATATTAATAGATTTGTCATGAATGTAATGCATATGTTCCCAACTTGTGTACTAGATAGATGGGTTTCGGACGAGACAATCGGCAATCGTTTACCCAGAACTTTACAAAGTGAAGACATGATCTACTTTAAAAGACATAATGTTGATAAGTAATTGTACAGCAAGAAGACTAAAGTCTTGATAGATAGCTTGCAGGTCAGCTATTTTTGATTTTAAAAAGGGTGACGGATATTTGGTAGCAATGATTTCTATGCTTGAAAGATCTATTTTAGAATTATATAAAAAGCAAAGATCTTTCAGTATCAAAATAAGGAGCTTTATCTGGAGAAAGATTGAGGGGGGAGTAACTTTAATTTGATGTAGGTGTGCTTGGATGCTAGGGTTTTATATAATGTTGTCCTGAAACCACTTTTGTGACGGTGATTTTGCTCATTTAATTGTTCTCCTTGCTGCTTTAGGTGATTATCTTTTAATACTAGCAAAATTATTCTCGAAACTAAACGGTCTTCCTCATTCATGCGCACATAGTGTTAATATTTGGAATATGTGTTCTGACTACTTTATATGATTCTTTTTCTGAGTTCTTGTGAACGTATTTTAACTGTCTGTCTTTTACAATCTTGAAGGGATGTTATTATAGCTATTATCTCTACATATTTTGTAGATTTCGTTTATATATTTATAATTTAGAGTTGTCCTTTCACTTTTATTATTTATAATAACCATTGCACAAAAGTACTTACTATATCAGAATGTACGGGGTTTACGGACAAAAGCAACTGATTTTTATGTAAATACATCAAATTCTGTATACGACATAATATGCATTACAGAATCCAATCTTAACAATTCAGTTTACGACAGGGAGTTCATTAATAATGATTATATAGTTTTACGAAGGGATAGGTCATCTACTACAACAAGTAAAAAAGACGGGGGTGGTGTTTTTATAGCAGTTCCTTCTGCGTTGGGTAATATCTTACTTAACTAAACGTTCCCAGTTAGTTGTAGTTAAAGGATTCCGTTCTGAACTCTATTGTGCGACCTCAGGGGTACCTCAGGGTTCGCATCTGGGTCCCTTATTTTTTAATATTTTCATTAACGATATTAGCAAATGTTTTAAGTCAACACAATTTCTCTTATATGCAGATGATTGCAAAATTTATGCGAAAATTCAAAGTTTAAACGACTGCCGCATGTTTCAAGACGATCTCAATTTGTTTTATGCCTATTGCTTAGATAATAAATTAACATTAAACATTGAAAAATGTTTTACAATAACATTTACGAGGAACAGACATAAAATAGATTTTGACTATATCGTCAATAAACATGTGTTATTGCAAAAATTAGAAGTAAGGGACTTAGGCGTAACTTTTGATACCAAAATGATTTTTGACGTTCATTATAATAACATTGTTCATAAAGCAAGTAAAAGTTTAGGATTTTTAATTAGAAATACCAAACATTTTAAATCTCCAAAAACACTTGTAATCTTGTTTTATTCTTTGGTTAGAAGTCATTTAGAATATGCATCTGTTATCTGGTCACCACAATATCAAGTTCATATCAACCGTTTAGAAGGAGTACAAAAAAAATTCACAAATTACTTATTATATAAATTTCCACACTTTAAATTTCATCCAACTCCTCTCGGGAAAAGGAGAAATATATGCGATTTAGTAATTATTTACAAAATAATTATGAATATTACCAACTGTGCTCCGCTATTATCACTTTTTTCGTTCAGAATTCCTGCAAAATCTACCAGAAGCGACCAACTGTTATCAATTCGGTTCAACCACACTAACTCAGCTATGAATTCGCCTGTATCTCGCTTATCACTTTTACTAAACTCACAAATAACTAAAACAGATCTCGACATCTTCTCTATTAATTTAGTAAATTATAAAAAAATTATCACAAATAATAATTAAACTGGATATTTTCGATGCAAATAAACATTATACATTATAATTTATTAACTTCTTTTTCTTTTAATTCAAGAACTTTTCCTTATTGCTCTGTTTGGCAATCTGGGTACTATTATTATTATTATATATATTAAGTTATTATTAATATTATGTTTACTTTTGCGTTCACGCTCTCCTTAATTTAATTGTAATTTTTTAATTTATCTGGGAAATTTGTTATTGGGCCTATTGCCTGTTAATTTCCCGAACCTGTAAATAAATAAATAAATAAATAAATCTCTTCTCATATATCAATTTTGTGAGTCTTCATGTTGATAGCGATATATTTCCTTTCTCTGTAGACTACCTTGTGAATATATTGCAGGGACAACAAAAATTGAGAACCACTGTTCCTAACATGGTGATCTATAGCAATGGGTTCATTTTATTTCCCTACTATGCTTATTGAGCAACCGATATCTGTGACTTCTTGATACTATTGTTCCTAAATATTCCAAGTTTTTCTATTATAACTTTTGATTAGATGTGTGTATTAGATAGTCAGGAATGAGGGACCATAAATTCGATCATATGGTGTGCACTCGAAGATGTAGTTAAAAATAGTAAAATATCTGGAACGACTTTGCGGATCTAAATGTGGAGAGCTCCATTCTTTTTCGATTGCAAAAAAGCAGGAAAAAATATCTTCCGAAATTTTTTTATTACAAAAAATTTATGAATTTTATTCGTATATCGCATTTGCAAGCTTATTTTTGAATATTTCTCAATGCTTTTTAAACCAGTCGAAAGCGTATTCTTTCTGAATTTAGATGATGTCAAATTAAACACAACATTCGTTCGCAAGTCAATTGACTCAAACAGTAAAACGAAAATCGTTTTCAAAAACCATTTAAAACCCTGGATTGATAATGAGATTATGTCTTTAATCAAATACAAATCCAGTCTATGGAAATAATTTAAACGCACCAAAAATATAAATGATTACATCACACATCGTCGTTTTTCGAACCAAGTTAGTTCTGCCATTAAAGCTGCCAAACGCACCTACGAAGAAAGAATTGCTAATAGTAATAACTCTAAACAATTTTATAAGTACGTAAGAACATGTATGAAATCTAAGGTGTCAGTGCCACTTTTAAAAAAGGATAATGGCCAAATGTGTTCTAACAATAAAGAGACAGCAGACATTTTGGCTGAAATCTTTTCACAAGTATTTACTCGTGAGCCAAATGGAAACATCCCCGCAGTCCTTTCAAACTGGGTGAACTCTACCCTTCATGTCATTGACTTTTCATCCGAAATTGTTGAAAATCAGTTTCAAAAATTAAAACTTAATTCTGCACCAGGGCTTGATGGATTTTCTACCTATTTTCTTAAAAAATGTTCCGCTGCAGTATGCACTCCACTTTCTTTAATCCTCCAGTCCTCGTTAGACAATCATTGCCTGCCCTCAGTATGGAAATCAGCTTCAGTAACAGCTATATTTAAAAAGGGTGACAAACTGAACCCAAATAACTATAGACCTATAAGCCTGGTCCCAATTGTGTGCAAGGTTATGGAATCTATAATCGTTGATAAGATGTCTGCCTTTCTCCTAATGGAGAATGTTATTCCCAACGAACAACATGGCTTTCTATGTGGCCGATCTACAGTCACCAATCTTCTACAATGCGTTAATGATTGGTGTTTGGGTCTGGATAATAAGCAACCGACAGATGTAATTTACTTAGACTTTGCCAAAGCCTTTGACAAGGTACCCAGAAGACGGTTAATGCATAAACTGAATCATGTTGGAATACGTGGCAATCTTTTACTCTGGATTCAAGATTTTCTGACCGACAGAACTTTCACCGTCCGAGTAGGTGACTCGTTTTCCACTCCTAAAAATGTCCTTAGTGGCGTCCCACAAGGATCCGTTTTGGGTCCACTGTTATTTTTGGTATATATATCAGACTTACCACTGCACATCTCTTCAAACAAGTCATTTTTCGCCGATGACACAAAAATATACGCAAATCCTTTTAAGCATCACCTCCAGCCCCAGAATGACCTGACTTCTATTATAAGGTGGTGTCACGAATGGCTACTGCCTGTGAACAGTGACAAGTGTGCGGTGCTTCATATCGGCAAAAATAATCCGTGCCTCTCTTATAGCATCAATAACATCGAGCTTAAAAATGTCAATTCGTACATTGACCTTGGTGTTCAAATAAACAAGAACCTTACGTGGTCCGGTCATGTTATAGAGGCATGTAAGCGTGCTAACAAAAGCCTTTTTCTACTAAAGAAGTATTTTACTTGCGTGTCGTATCCGGTTTTTATTAAACTGTACAAAACTTTTGTGAGACCTCATCTTGAATACGCGGGTGCGGTCTGGTGGCCTGATTGGATTGCGGATCAAAACCACCTCGAGAGAGTACAGAGGTACGCTACTCGCATCCCTTTTGGAAGAGCAAGACCATCCTACGAAGAGAGACTATCTATGGCAAATCTTCCTTCATTTTCCGACCGAAGACTGCGAGGTGATCTAATAGTTACGTACAAAATTCTTCGCAATCTATTCTCAATTGACCTTTCGCATTTATATATTTTGAACATAGACGATCGACTACGCGGTCATGAGTTTAAATTACGAAAGGAAAATTTCAAAACCAGGACAAGACAACATTTCCTGCCTAACAGGATTTTCGACACTTGGAACAACTTGCCAGCCGATGTAGTGTGTGCGCCACCAATTAATACTTTCAAAAACAAGTACGACAGTCTATAATATATTATGCCAATTGATGCTTGTTTAAATTGTACTGTATTTATTTTTATTTTTATTTTTTATACCATAGCTGCCAATTGTAGTAATTTGTTTTTTGGGCATTATATGACGTTTGTCTTCAGCCCTTATCTGAATATAATAAATAAATAAATAAATAATTTTAACAAATGCTACATAAATTGTTTAAACAAAGCGTATCGGGAATGCGCTCTGTAAATTTCAGCATTGAAGGATTTTTATTATTGCACTTAAACGAATACCTCCAGCGTATAAAATGTGTACGAAAGAATGGGCATAATTTTACTGGAAGAATTATTTCTATTGTTTTATTGCTGTAAAAAATACGATACTGGACGCTTTGGCTATCACTGGTTTGCACCGTGATACGAATATCCTGTGCTTGCAAATCATTTGTGTGTATTATACCTACTCAATTTAAAAATTTCCAATAGAAAAATTATTAACATATGAGATGAAGCACTTTAGTAAATTCTTCTAAAAGTAACTCGATGTTTCTGAAATTCTAAATTTTGTATAACTTTTCTTAATGGTGTGCCATGTTCCAAACAGAAAAGGTACTTTACCTGAACAAAAGATGTTTTTAAACTACTGCTAAGGCCACCTTGATATGACGCCGCCACCTTAACGGTGAGGATTTTTAAAGGTTTACTCCTAGGGTACTAAGGAATATTTTTGCCAAAACTCAGGACTGTATTATTCTTTTGATGTAGATATCTGCGAATTATGCTTGGGCTAACTCAAAACACGCTGCGGAAAAACATAAAGCGATATCTATAAAATAATTCCTATTTTTAACAATAAAGCAAATAGAGAATTCTTTCACAAAAAATTTCTCCATTCTTTTCTATACATTTCATATGCTGAAAGTATGCCTTTATGTGCAATCGTTTTCAAAATACCTGCATGCTGAAATGTATATCGCGCATTCCTGTTACGCTTCGAACAATTTCGGTAGAATTTGTTAAAAATAATTTCGTGATAAATTTGACATAATCTAAATTCAGAAAGAATAATCTTTTTCTGAAATCGTCAAGAAAGCGGGCCTTGTCAAGACTCAGTTTGATTTTGAAAGTGTCACTCTGCAAGACTACATTACCTGGGCGATCGGTCATCTTCACCATGCACCTTGATTCTATTTTTAAATTTTTAAAGATGTCGGAGGGAAATTAAAATTCTCCAGCAACCTTCAAAACTCCTTTTATTTGGAGAAGGATGAGTAAAGCCTAGCACATACAATACTAAATAGCTTTGGTAGTGGTCTTTGTTAAGACTAGAGATGGGTGCGCTTTGCGCACTCTCTTGGCGACGGCTACAACTGTGGAGCTGTGTAGATCCGTGCTGCCGAAGTCAGCGCACGCTAGGTGTTGCAGAGAGAGATTTAAAAAAATGTAATACATTACACAGCGTGAAAGTGTTTATGCTTGACTCGGAGGCTTTGAAAAAGTCTCGGACGCTTCGCGTCCTCGTATTCTTCAACAACCCTCCTCATCTGCAAAGTATCACTTTCATGCCTTGTAATGTATTCCAATGGTTTACAAATCATTGGGAAATATTCAAAACTAAGCTTGCAACATATGCGATGTACGCATAAAATTCATAAATTTGTAGTAATAAAAAAATGCCGGAAACAATTTTTTCTGCTTTTTGCAATCGCAAAAAATGGAGCTCTTCCCATTTAGGCCATTGCAGATAATGTACATTTTCTTTTAAATATATTTTCAAGTGCACACCCCATCATTTTAGAAGAGTTTTTTGAGGAGCCTGATTCTCGACTAAGATTTTTATATTTGTACACCATTAGTGTCCAAAAATTTTCTGGAGGTTGGTTATTATTGAGCTCCAATTTTTAATTTACTACAGGTTTTCGCACAACATCAACATGGGAATATGATTGTAGAACGCCATTAAAAGCTCTTAGGGATTATCTTAAAATACGTTTTTATGCATAAACACAAAATATCCTCGTTACGAAGGAACCATTTCCCATTAAATAACACAGTGTTTGGGAAAATTCATTGTTGGGCTGATTATTTGCGAAAATCAAACACACAACTCACGAAATGAAGAGAATATTGAACGTTCAGCGTGTTTATGTCCAACATAATATCCGGTGTTGTTTGGAACAATGAGTAAATTGTATACAGTTGTGTACATAACAATAATGAGAAAGCACCATAAGGTATTCAAATTACCGATATTTCAGCTGCCATTAGTATTAATTCTTTTTAAATCAAAAGGCGTGATCACTCCACTAGTTTTTGTTGCATTCTGAATTGCAGTACTCCGAACTTACAATAATCTATTCTAGCTTTATTAAATATGTATATCGAGTTTTTATAGTATTTATTGCATTCATTTGCATCTGAACAGAATATCTTAAATCTAATGTATTCAGCACAGTAGCTGGAAATACAATGCGTTGAGATTAGATTATGGAATGCTATTAACTCTAAGCTACCACTAAATAGGATCCGTTTCTTTGCAGATTTTAAATTTAATTGCTTAAAATATATCATATTTTAGTTCATTAGTCTCGTCTTGATCAATAAAAAACTTGCGTTTATCACTAGTCGCGATAGTTACAACAATTGTATCTGGAAAAGTACAAGGACAGATTCATGTTGCGTTTAAGGTCTCGACATGGTGTTAGTCTGCCTGTAATGTAATGAGGATTTTCAACCAGAAAAATACCTCCTCGGTGATGGGACCTAGATTTGAGTTTACATTGTTTCGTAATATCTGAAAGCTTACCTCACGGCAAGAATACACTGAACTGCGATTCTTTTCACAAATAAAAATCATGTAGTAAATTTGAGAACTTTGTTAAGATAACATTCATAAAAAATTCATTTAGTTTGGGCTCAACCGAAGAGCAGAACCGTGACAAATAATGGTAACAAAGCAATCCCTAATAATTTTATCTGCTGGTGACGTTACCTCGTTAAGTCGCGAGATAAGAAGGCCTTCGCATATGTTCGCTTGGAAAGTAATTTCACTTTTGATAAAATTGCGAATAGCGCACTTCGAACGAGGATGTGCCCCAAAACACATTTTATAACTACGAACTTACTTATAAAACACATACAAAATTGCCGGGAATATACTTATAGAAACTTAGCTGAGTACGTATACGATATTCAAATTTTGCTTCAAATCACCCGTGCAATAAAACAGCTGCAACTTAGGTGGGTGCAACAAATTAAACGGTAATGATACTGGGAATGCAGATTGCCGAGAACAGCGGCTGGGCAAAAATTATTAGCTGGGAGCTAAGCCCTGCTAGCGGCTAAAAGTTTACCCAAAAGTCGGGTTCGAAAACGGAAGCGGTAATTGATTGCCAGGCTTTTATGAAACTGAAATGGACAACTCCAAGGCTGTCGGCGGGCGAAATAGCATGGATCTATATGCGATATAAAGAAAGATTTTTTCCATAGCGTCGTCGAAAACAATGGCTGTAGTTCAAACATTGGCTACGAATGTCGCCGTCGACCTATACGCTGACAACCAGACGTTTTCCAGAGCAACGTTGGGATACATTTGATATATCAAGTGCTAATATACAGGGCGTTGATATATGTGGTGTCGACGGGCTGATACAAGGGTTTCTCACATATATCCGATCGGAGGTCGATGCGAACTCCAAGGCACTCAAACGAGATTTGGAATTACAAATTGGTAATGTACGTTTTGGGAGCTGGAATTATCCGGCAGAGGTCGTAATTTGCTAAAATTGACACGGCCAGGATTTCCGTAATAGCTACACTTACGGAACGATAACGCTGACGGCACTCACAAATTCTTCGCCTGACGATCATGACCAGCTATTGAGTTACTTCTCGCCCGATATCTTAACTCGCAAAGGCAGACCCCTTCTCACACTCAGCTAATAGCATGAACTCCTTTTTTATTGCTCCATTATTATTATTCTGGTAAATATTGTGATGATTTCAATGGCCTCTTATAATTAAATTACTCTATCTCAAGGTTAGGTCGCTACATCCAAATTAATTAAAACTACTATTAACTCGCTTTTGCTCCCATTAATTATGTCAGGTTTTATTTTAAATTAAACATTTCATTGTAAGCTCTCTGTATATCGTTATTTTGCTAATGGGATTTGACAAGTGGGTTATTTTTAGCTGATGGAAGGTACACAAAATCCAATTGGTTTCCTAGCTTCGAAAGTACAGAGACAAATCAAATTTTTGGCTAATTATAAGATCACTGTAAAAGGAAGTTGTGTGCGTGTATCATACCAGATTTTTGTTATTCTAGTTTGTTCACTGTTATCCAATAGGCTTAGTGCTAATGTACTTGGGTGCGTTTCTAGTCATTGCAGGAATAGCTATAGAAGTGTCGGCATATTTAATTTTAATGTTTATCACATCACAACAAAAGTGGCCTGGGAAGTTTCTTCATTTGTTGAAATATTAGTTTTAGTTTTCACAAAAAATAGTAATCTTTTTGTTTTTCTTTGTGGAACTTCTACGACTGTTGTCGCTTCCTCTCTAATCCTTCTGTGCGTTTTGTTATTCCAAATCTTTTCATGAACGGATTTTTTTGTATTGCCTCTGTCAGTTCTAGGTCCTCTTCTGTTATTTCTTTTTAACGGTACTCATTGGAACAATTTATTTCGAAATCCTCTTTTAGAATTCTATTTAGATGTGCCTACATACCATATTAATCCTTTTATCTCTTACTAGTACATATTCTGTTGTTTATACTTGTGCTACGATATACAGTATGGTGCAAGTGAAAGGAATGAGTTCATTATTTCGTAAATCCGTAAATTTATAGAAAAATCCTGACACTTGTCGATTTTTATCTTTAAATGGACGTTCCGCTAGATTTTCTTTTTATTTGTGACGTCAGCTGTGTGAGTATGATGACGTCATCGACGATTTTAAATAGAAATGTCGTCATCACGCTCACACAGATGACGTCACGAATAAAAAAAAAATTACGGAACGCGCGTTTAAAAATAACAATCTACGAGTTTCAGAATTTTTCTGTATAGTCACCGATTTACGAAATAATAAATTTCTTTCTTTCATTTGCACCTTACTGTATATAACCGTCCATAAGTCCATAACAACCAAAGAATTGGTTGCGTCGATGCATACACAGCAATAGTTGATCTTGAAATACATATGTAGGTTATTAAGAAACACTGGTAAGACAAAATTTTAATGCACCACGGGCATTGCTTGATGTTTTTATCCCTCGGGCGATTTACAAACTTCTCGTCCTCGGGCATAAACATCATCATAGTGATCTTGTTACATAAAAAAATATTTCGTATGCTATTCACTATAGAGTCAAATATGTTCACAATCGCCAACACTCTTCAGTGTATATGTAGAATATTTAACAAGTTTGTGGACAAGGAAATGTGTCTGTCAACAATACGTTTTGCTGATGAAAAAGTGCTGATAGCATAGGAGCTACATTTTTGATAGCATTTTTATTGAAACATAAAAATATACCCGTTACTGCCTTTGAAATAATATGGGAGGCTATAACACAACAATTACTGCATATGCGTTTGTTCAGTTAATTTCAGCAATGCGAATGTATGGTGAAGTTTAAACGCTTTTTCCCTTTACCTTCCCATAATTTTAGCTTCGAACAAATTGAAGTGAGTTGGAAATAAAGCTCTACCCGTAGTCTGGAGATTGCCGATTTTGGTTTAAAAACCCTTAACATCCCATTCTTTATGGCGCAGTTAAATTCCGCAAGCATTTCGCTGCCAAAAATTGCGCCCTTATCGGCGACTACAGATCCATATAAACAAAAAGGTTGAATGATGAGTTGTAATTTTCGTCGTTAAAACGTGGGAAACGGCAGGAGGCGATAAAACGTCCCGATAACCTCTATCTATCGAAAAGCCCTCTCCAGAAAAACTTAACCAAGTTCGGCTAGTTGGGTTGGCACACAAAGCGGCATAAAGTTATGAGCAACTCGTGTTCGTACCTATCAAAACATCATCCGTGTCTGCAATCAGCAATAAAATTTGCGGGAATAATGTCGTCAGACTGGAAGCGGGATATTCCGTAATAAAACGGGCTGTGGCTCGTGGTAGTCCTTATAATAAAACCGGGATATTCTGCACTCCATCCGTATTATATGAATTGAACTCATAAAAGATCTGTCCGTTTGAACACCCGGAAACCGGAGTAATTCAATTCTGGATATTCGGGCCCATCAAAGTCAGTGACATATCTTTCTTCGAGGGCTATTTGATAGAAAGAGTTATTTTCTAATACGAGCAAAATATTTTTATTGCTAGGGAACTTGAAGTTTATAGACTCAAAGGGCGAGTTTATCGCCACGAATCATCGTGAGCACCGTCTATCTCGATTTCCAAGGCACACTATGCTTATTTCGCGAATTCACATTCGATTTATCCTCTTGTTAATGGCAGATAAGACCGCATTAAAAACACTTTCTTTATTGCAAAGTCGGTTTCTCGTTGCATCCTGAGGGAAATGATCGAAACTTTTGCACCGAAAACTTAGAGGCGTGCTTTAAAGTCACTAATTTTTCAATTCTTCCAGTTTCAGCGTTCGAATATCGAGCGCTTTCTTTTCTTTTGCGTCGGGAGGCTGCGTCCCACAAGAGAAATTATTTTTTTTCGGTTTCGCTCGTTACCTTATTGTAACCTTCGAGCTTCCTCCGAGTGCTTTATTTCCGAGGCTTGTTTAATCTCATTTTTCGTTGCGAAACCTGTATTGCCTTATCGTTATCTTATCACTATGTGAGACATGATAAATCGGTAGAACCAACAGCAACCAGGTTTGTATTCATTCACAGGGTGAAATAATAAACCGCTGTTATGTTCCTAGCGGCACAGAAACTGGAAAGCCCGAAATAAAACCAAACGGTGCGGCGGTGCCCGAACCGAGGGTCGTAATGGCACATTAACAATATTTTTGTTGCTCTAGGTAATGTTTATCAAACAGTTGATACGAGCATTTTCGTGGTTTCGTGTTTATCGTGTACAATGCTTTTGACAATATATCACACACATTTTTGCCCTACTTTTAGTCTAATATGAGATTGAACGAGGAGAACGCACGGAGAACAGCACGGATTGCGGATTAAAATATTATTAATCCATAGGACGCGTTTTCGCAATCATCTCATGAGATTTGCGTTCTGAAAACTCGTCAACGTTTCAAATGGATAACCATACTATTGTTAACGTTATCAGTAGCGAGTGGCTAAGGATTTTTGTAATGGTCGGCGAATGTCATTAATGTCATTAAATACAAACGTGTCGCAAGGTATAATAATTTACGAAAAATATTTTATTAAGCTCAGCTTTTAAAAGACATACCAAATGTTAAATTAAAGAGCTATATAAATTTCGATGATTTTACAAAGATTTTAGTGTTCATCAAATGCCATACGAAAATCCAAAAAGTTTTGGGAACTTGTTTGTGTGGCAATTATCGTGGAAATAACTAATTACGTATGCGTGATTAAGGAGTATCATTGCTTTGGCAAATCTCGCGAACATGTAAAAGAAACAGAAGAGAGCAAACTTCGATCTCTGTATTATTAAATTCGCTTCTGAGAAACTGTTCTTGAATCCTATTCCTTGGTCGAAATTGCGTCGGGGAGCTAGAGCCCCGAGAAAGGTAATACATAAATAAGGATTTTATTTAATTAAAATAATATGGATACAGCAAATTCGGGGTGATTTTGTAAATGTAAGCGAATTTATATGCTGAATTACATGACCTTGAAAAATCTTTGACAGTTTGTGCAGGCATCAGGAAATGTTTTTTATCGTAACTTTTTCTAGTCAACATTTTCATCAGTTTGAGTTCTAGTATTCGAAAAGCTTAGACCTCTACATATTTTTTTGGAATAGCTAAGAGCACTTTTCGAAAAAAGCGCACCGAATGATTGAAATTTCTTTCTTCAAGGGCATAATCTAGTCATAGCAATATTTTTTAGCTCCCTGAGGACACTCTTTTGGACCGATGTTTATAGGGACCTTTTTGTGTATTTTAACCTAGGAACCCCACTGTTCAAGCGCAATACGCACCGAACAGAATAAAGATTGAGTGAATGGCTCAAATGAGGTAGTAAATTACCTACCTGCAGTAATAGCTAACGAATTTCAGTTGCGCAATACGTGGGACCTGGGCTACCGCAGATCGGCCAGCCGATCCTTGCTGAAAATGTAGCGCCACTCGATGACACGGTTGCTTACTTTGTTGACTTTCTGGCAACTCGATCTCTAAACTACAATGTCTGCAGCGCCTTCGTCCATCTGTATATCGAACCAACAGGCATTTCAATGCTTTTTTCGCTTTTAATTCCCAAGAAATTTAGAAACGTCGCCGTTAACTGGTACACATATTAATTTCAGTTACCGTGTGCACATACACCTTGAACTAACGTTAAAACATAACTTTGGACCAACCATTATATCAACGTCGACGTATCGAGAAAATCGACCAGCTTTTCAACGTTAGGTGGTTGATTCTACGTCTAAGTCCCGGGTGGTGTAGCTTGAACAAGCGTCCACGTACGATCAGTAGAGTTAAGCAACGCTCTTTCTGGTCAGAACTTGGATGGGAGTTCCACGGCTGCTTCTCTCGGCGCCTCGTGGTACGGCTGCCACGGAAATAGTTGGTCCCGGATGTCAAAATAACATCATGACAGTCGTTAGTGGGGTTGGAAATACCCCACAAAATGTAAAGAGACGCCTATAATTGGCCTAACGGCTGTTGGCTGAGTACGAAAATAAATAAATAAAAACATATGATGGTCTTTTGACGTTAGGGTATCACCAAAAAACCGTAATGTGTGCCGACTATCTAACTCGTTTTCTACGTTTGGTTGGTAAGCCGACGCTTTTTGAACGACATATTATTGCATATTATCTGACTCACAGATTTTCCGATTTCATCAGCGACACAAATGGCGACATAAACTGTGCATCCAGATCACCAAAGGGAGAGAACGGCTTGTTAGCATACTGTAATGTTCCACTGTGGTATGGTAGCATAACATGTTTCAAATGGTAGGCATTATCATGTGAGCAATGACCTTACGCGTGATAGGCGCTGTGAGCACAGGCGCTGAACAAGGGTACAAATTAAATTACGTGTTTTTGTAAACGTTATATCTAGTACTAATATAAAAACCGTTTTGTATTAAAGTTATTTTGACGTAATATGGAAAATGTATAAGGTACGTGTTTTCATTAACGTAAAATCTACGTTTTACATTAACTGCTGGTGTAAAAAGCTCTTTTTATCACCAACATATTGGCGCTATATAAATACGCTCAATTATCGTCACAGTTAACAGATTTAATAAACGGAATAATTACGTAAACAGTAAAACGAATTATTAAAAATCAACGTCTAATTCACGTTAACCATTGCACTGCGATTTAACGTTTAATTTTAAACGAATGACGTTTTTTTAACTATGTAAAGGTCTTTTCGACGTATGTTAAACGTACGTGTGCTTATGGGTATGCTCCGCTTTACTTGGCCTGCGCAAGCAAGTTTCCAGACAGACTGACGCTCTCCGCAAAACCTCAGTCATAAATTCGGAACTATTCCATAGCCATAGTAGATCAAAATAATATATGACCATACTTTATTTAGGTTAATAAAATGGGTTTAAAACTGTTGATGTTTCAAATCTTTTGCTTTTATTATGCCACTTAGTGGTAAGAAAACTCAACCTTGGGTTGGTAACAGGGTTTTGCACTCGCTGCTGTGTGCCAAATGTTTGGGTTACTGAATTGATGGCTATTCTCATAAACCGCCGATATGTACTAGATTCTAGATAGTTTTTAAGCATCCATCTAATACGGACATGTTCCATTGCTAATAAGCTTACACAAAAAATGTAAAGTTACAGCAGAGTCTTTTATTTTGAAAACCTTAACAGGTTATGGGCCCAGATTGTGCTTAGTTCGGAAGTTCCGAAGCGTACACCATAAAGTAGAAGATCTATAATAAAGGCTAGAAGAGTATAGCAATTACATAATGGAAACAAATGTTTATAGCTTGCGCAGTCACAGATTGTTTTAATTATTGCACGTTGAGACAGGTTGCAAAGATGGCGGTGAGTAATATCCAAAATACAAGTACAGCATAGATCTGTTGTGAGATAAAGCGCTCAAATATGTAAGCAAACAACTATAATTGTAGATATCTCATCTCCAATATGTTCTTCCAGCACCAAGCCGTGCTTGGCAATTAAGAAGCCGTGTCGGATAGCAACTAGAAAAAAATTTGCGCTATTTATAAATTACAAAATGGGGACAAACCATGTGAAATTTAAATAATTCTGGACTACAAGGAGCGAAAAGCCTAGTACATATTATAGATCATGTTTGAATCTTTCCAGATCGCATTTTTAAAAGAAAAACGACTGCAGCGCAAAAAGACAGTTTTTTTATTCTCTATTGCACTTTAAAGCAGTTTTCTTTCACTTAAATGACTAATTTAAGACAATAAAATGTGAAACTCGTTTAAAAACTGTGTTTTAACATTTTTACTATCCTAAAGCACGAACACATTGACTATTTCGGTTGCTTTTTTAAATATTGTGGGGCTCCGGATATACGATCGAGGAGCTGGTATTAAATGACATTTCCAACTCCTTGATGTATTTATATTTCCCACTAGTTTAGGCCAACGCCAACGCAATTTAGTGGCCGGGTGGCCGCTAAAACAAGGATAAGGCACAATAAATTAAGGATTTCTTGTATTCCGTCCTGATTTCCCAACTTTTTTCGGAGGTTTGGTTATCTCGATCTCGCCTTTCCGAATGGCCTAAAAGTTGGGCTGATTCGAAGTTGGAGCTTATATCCAGCCTGCTGTTTTGGATCAACGTCAGTCACTTAAAATGCGTCTTCCGTGTTTACACTGGGACTTCTTGTTTGTTGTAAGTGATAGTAAACAGATTTGCAGGGAGAGCGGAGGGTCGTAAACGTATAAAGGAGATGTTAAGAAATACTGTAACCACTAAATGATTTTTACCATTAATGTGATGATGTTGTTTTCAAATTGCATATTTATTTTTAATAGTAGTGCAAGATTTTATTAGAAATTTTATGCAACAATGAGCATGGCATTTCTAAACACACAAAGTGAGTTAGGCAGAATCGATATACTTACAATAAAGCTACGCCATTTACTTATTTGTTATACTTGATATTTGTTATTGGTGAAACAATCCCTTTAAAATCCGCGGAGTTCCTCAGGGAGCCGTAATAGGGTCACTTCTATTTCTAATTAGTATGAATGGCTTTTCTGTTATTTACGACGGCAGCTAGTGGATTTATTGCTGCCGCAGATGACAAAGTTTTAGGATCGCTATCGGAGCCCCTTCACAGTTTCGGTGTAAGTGTACATTTCCACGCACCCAGTGTAACTTTACATATTTTGGCAGCTTACCAATCCGAGACACAAATGCAATTTATGCGATTATGCTTCCATTTATTTGTAGTAAAATTGCAAACCATAAATACAAATTTCTTAATATTATGAGCACACAAATGTTACTATTCCTATTTGCAGTTAAGTTAGAATCTAACATATGCGCTGAATTGGAGAGTTATTAAACTTTTAGAAGAGAGCAACAATAACCGAAGTCAATAGATAACGGCCTTTTGTTGATAGTAGCTAAATTTATGTGCAACCGCCTTCTACTTTATAATAAAATATGCTGAACCAACCGCAATAACGGTAAATAAAGTTTATTGAAAGTATCTTCAAGTAACTCTGTCTACAAAGAGTAGATATTGGCACTGAAATTACATTTTCTTTTAGGGTCGGTTTTATGAGAACATTTTTCTTGTTTCTATTGTTAAAGACTCGCACTAAATGCTTCATTAGAAGTAGGTACCACTGCAGTAAAAAAATAGTAGGAAATCAACTTGCATATGTTAGTTGGAATGAGAGATGAGATCAACTTCAAAGCATTTACAATTATTGTAGACTAGAAGCCAAAGCAAACTTTCGGTAAAGTTGCCTCAGGTATAACTACTGACGGAATATTTCTTCCTTGATCTTCGACTGTGATAAATACTTACTTGCTTATTTCACAGGATTAATTTAGCGTAATGGCTTTGTATGGTTTTCTACTATCTTTTCAAGTTAATAACAATAAGGTTCAAAAAAATATTTAATTTGTTTAGGAACAACTCAATTAAAACAAGAAATCAAATTAATTTAGATTGTCTTCTATCTTAATTCCTTTTATTTTAACCTAAATTATGATTAAACGACTAACAAAACCTTCTCTTCGCGGGAGGATAACCTGCGACGATTATTCAATGTGCTTTAATCTTAATGACGATAGAGCATGTGGGTGATTATAAATAGCTTTGTCAGCGTTCGCTGATAGTGTACGGTTAAAACCCTAGAGATTTGTCTTTGCATGACATTATATCGTACTTTGATCCTCATATTAACTTAGTTTGCGACGGTTAAGTATCGTGAATAATGAAGGAGGCAGGTAAATAAATTGCTTCAGAAATTGACGAAAATTATCTAGTACTACAAGTATTGATTGCGACGTTTTAATTTGTTTGAGAAGAAATATTATTATTACAAAGCATAAATTGAGAACTCCTGCTAAATCATACATTTTGATGTTTATATTTTTTATAAGCTTTTTCTAAACATTTTCGTTGTACTTATAACAGCATGATAAAACACAAACAAAAACAGCCCTGTGGCCACTACGTTATTCCATCCTGATGTTTTACACGTTCTACCACCGTTTAAACACCAAGACTTCTAAAGAGTTTTATCTCAAAATCGTTTCTGCATATGTTTTTGTTCATGACATTTTCAACAGTTTTTTGGTTTATTAACATTTTCAGAAATTGCATTGCTGATTCTATTAAATACATTTTTAGCAGGGCCCTAAGTGCTTTCCATTAACAATTAAAGCACTAAAATCTAAGATTACTTTGTTTATAATATGATTATATTATAGTTACCATTTCTAAGTCTTATAACATTTTTCTGAAGAACTGTGAATGGAGAATAATACAAATTTAAGGCGAATGTGGCGGTTAAGCATAGCTGTGAATACATTTTCAAATTTATGAATTTGTCTACTAAATAAAATGAAATTAAGCTGCTGGTTATTTTCAAAACAAAATCTTCGGACTTATAATTTTCAAAAGCTTTTAGTTCAGCTATCATTGTGTATTAGTGCTGTTTTGCCGTAACCAACCTATTCGTTGTTATAATTTATTGTAAAATCAATTTTCTCTTTGTCTAGCTCTTCTACTTTGTTAGATAACATGTTACAGTCGAAATCGGTATTTACGAAAAAAGCGTCAGATTGTTCTAACATAAGGACGCTTTACGACATGAGTTTAAGATTCAAAACACTACATAGTCAGTTGCATGTTAAGGACGACATAAATCGGAAAAAATACATAGATCCGTTGCCCCAACTATGCTACGATTTACAGAAACAAAGTTACCGGCTGAGCTTAAGTGGGAGGGGTGGTTCACTACGATGCAAATTAGGACAGCGACCCGTTAAACGTTATAAAGATGTTAGAATGCCACAGACGCCACCACTTTTCTACTTGGAAGATGAGAAAAATCACTAAAAGTGGAAGGATGGGCTTCTCTTTGAAGATACCTGCAGTGCACGATGCCAGTTAGCGTACAGCCTTAGTGATTTACCTTTCATTAATTTTCTCAAATTCCTTACAAAAGGAAAACACAACACATAATACAAAATTCGAATGCAACACGAGATGCACGAAATAATAACGCAGGAATATTTAATTCAATTAAGTCTATTGACTTGAATCAGACATGTAAAATATTTCAAACTAGCCAGTGGTAAAGCGGTGACTGCTCAATAAATCTGGCGGTACGGGAATGGCGTTTCGACAAGCCGAAACGCGATGCCAATGAGCGGACATGTTTGATCTTCCAAAGAAGAATACTGGAAGGTACCATCGACGATATTTGCAGTATTCAAATTGGCGACGTTTGTAGAAATAGGTCAGCGCAAAATAGAACACAGGAAAAAATCCGCTAAGCGCGATAATTAAGGCCTGCAAAAACCTTCGATAGGGATCCTATGATCCTGAAGGCACACAACTAATTTTAACTATTACAAAAGGAACCTCAGCAGTGTAACGGTGTCGTCGAAGCACGAGCTCCACAACCACTTGTTTACTCTATCACGACGAGAAAGGGAATCTGAATGTCTTGAGACGTCGAGTGTCAAGACGCTGGCTGAAGACCAAATGGGTATAAGGCGCTTTCGCTTGCTTTACCTGTCCCACTCGCACAACCGATTCTCTCTTAATAGTAATTTACGATACAAGTGCGTAAAGCTACTCTTTAGGCACGAGTGGGGTAGAGTTAAAACGCGAGTGAGCGAGCGTTTTAAGCCCCGCGAGTGACTAAAGATGCTTTATGCATGTGTATCGTACAATATTTTATCTACGATAGAATCTAGAAAACACGGTAAATATGAAAAAAAAATTAATGTAAATTAGGATTACTAGCAACCGGTCGTAATTTTGCGTGTTTTAAAAATTTTAAAACACGTTGCTACCCACAACGTGCCTAATGAAATCTTTTAAATACGTTAATACTGACGATATAAACTAATGAAAACATGTTATTAAACAGTCGTTTTACAAACTTAAAACTGCCAACTAAAAAGCAATTTTACACACTGTCGTAGATAAATTACTATTATATAATTATGTTTAAACTATAATTCTCTCATTATGAGTTACGTTCAATTTTTCAAAATTCGTTTAAGTGATCATTATGAAAAAAGCGACGTTTCACAATGTCAAAAAGTGACGTAAAGGCCCAGTTTTCGCAATTAAATTTGGTAAAATAATTTTTTCACATTTGTGTACATACTATAATTCTCAAAGATGTTTAGAGGCACTTTGTTACAGTATCAAACTGACTTATCGACACTCACGACTGTGTGAGTACCAAATAACTAGGTAAGTCCGGGAAATGTGCACGCTTACCCTGGAAATCGTAAAAGACAGGCTAAAGTCCTCGGCTCAGATACGCTCAGGCGAGGTCCTAAAACGAGACACCACAGGGCAAGCATGTTGAGGTATATATAGAGTGTATAATGGGCGCCACAACATCGAAATCCAGGAGACCCATGTTGAACCGGACCTTGAAAATCAAACGGGGTGAAAGATACTCCAAAGTTATCTATGGGAGCCACAACGCAGCGACAAACACGACGACCTACCTGCAGCGCGCGTTTACCACATCCGGGCCTCACCGTACATCGATCGTAACATACGGACTTAGTCACCCTGTAAACAAACATGCACAAGCCATAAAGAGAAAAATCATAAGGCGGTACAGTTAATACATCTATTGGACCACTTCACATGATCAACCAACAACTTGCATGGACCCGACGTGGTCGGCACGTATAACAATCTGTAATAACTACTTATGGGGTACGCCGAGCTGGGAAGCGCTTTACCTAAAGATTGCGACGCATGCTGAGACGTACAACAACACAACATCAGTTCTAGCTAAATGGCGGCTTACTACTAAACAAGTATATTACACACGCGTGAGATTCACACGTGGATGTACCAAACACGAGTATGTAAGTTTAATTGCCAAAACAAACAAGACTGCTCGTAGCAAAGCACTGCAGGACCCTATCGTTACTTTATATGAGTTTATTTGTAAAACGAGTAAGACATCTCGCAGCGAAATCATGTACGACACTGTAGGTACTTTATATGAGCTTAATGGCAAAGCAAACCAGACAGGCTCGCAGCTAATCAGTGTACGGCACTAATATTAATTAAGGAACATGCTGGCGCAACAGTTTATGGCACAATGTTGTTACCTGGGTACTAGCTCAGCCTCAATGACGGAAAGAATGCGCTACGCGAAGGCGTCGTTTGTCGCTGCAGTGACGTCCGTAATGTTTCCCTTATGCTTCAAGCGTGGGTGTAGTGTTCATGCCCCCTTGGCAAAACATAGAAATAGGCTATGCCGTTAATTGGATCACTCTGCGATTAATACCGTCTAACCACTGACGGACAAAATTAAGCCTAACGCGCCCCCATACTAATGAATGACCCAAATGAAGCCCGCGAGCGGACACCACTAACAAAAACACTAGTAACCTCGTAACTTGCCAAACACTGTCTGACGCTCGAAGTAACCAAACGCGAACACGAGCCCAGCTGCCGTCACACGCGGCCGGGGAGACCAATGGTAAACCAGGGACTCGCGTCATCATGTCGCAGCTGCTTCGGCTCGAGAGAGATCGACAGATGTTTTAAATAAAAATTCGGGAAGGTTTTCTCACTAGCTCTCACGGACTAAATTTTGAATAAGTAGAAATTGAGCGTTTCTGCATGCTATGAAATCACCAGTTACAAAAGCGACTATACAGAGGTTCGGGGAAAAAGGCCAGCCTGATGAGCGGAACCAAGAGCCACGTGCGGGCTAGGATTTTTGTGTGATACGGAAAACTGCCGTATAAAAGATACTAGATGGTCGAAACGGGACCGATATACAGGCGGACTCGCCGATTATGTACCAAAAGTGTTCTAAAAGTTTATTTAATTACCCGAATTAAGGAAAGATGGAAAATGGCCTGACAACTTATAAGAGGACAATGCAATAGCATGATCTGTTTCACAATTACAATCATGTAATCAGGCTGCCTTGAGTTTTGTGGACTCATGGTATGCATCCTAGGTTTAAATTTCTTCATATTTAAGCGTAGGTTTACTGAACGCCTCATCAAAAACTTAAAAAATTTGCAGTTCACGTCTTATTAAGTTGTAGGTGTTGTTATCCACATTTTTGATTAAAATTAGGTTAGAAACAAATGTGCGCAATATTCGCTCCAAAATCAGATTTATGAAAGATAAGTTCTGGAACAACAGTTGAAACAATAAAGAAGCCAACCTGCGATCGATCACTAATAATAATCAGTGGTAGTGTAATCGCAGATCAACCCCCTTATCATTTATACACCACTGTAGCTCTGTAATGTTTGTACTCACCGTAATGACCTAGCTAGCTTAAACTCGGAGGCCTTGGATCGTAGGTTCAAATCATCAGCTGTGTACCCTGGAATGTCTTCAAAAAAGGAAAAGGAAATGGGCGCCAGAAATCAAAAGATTTCGAATAATAAGAGAAAATAAACTGCAAGTCACTAACGTTTAATTAATAATCAATAAAAAGTTTTGAAGTGTCGGTAATAAATAATCTGAATAATTAAAATGCAAATAATGTTAGAACAAAATTGTGTACGTAAACTGAAGGTTGCGACACGCATAAAATTAAGAACCCCTTTCGGGTTATTTTAATAACTTTAACAAAAAACATTCGTGGGATATGCATACCTCATTCATTTAATAAAACCCTTTTAGGTTATTGAAATCAAAAAGCGTGAATGCTCCCCTAACAACGGGTCAATACACATCAAAAATTGCAACTACATTAATCAAAATTAAATATTTGCGTAAAAGTTTAAATATGAACATACAAGAGCATGTATAAAATTGAGCTTTACAGATTTATAATGATAGTAAGCGTAAATGCAGATTTTAAGAATGATAATTTTAGAATAAAAGTTCAGGTGTAGAAAATAATTTAACAAAACGTAATCGTGGAATAGCCGGTCTATAGTAGCTTTTGGCACTAACCTCTACTCAGGGAAAAGCTGTTGGTCAGGGGTTGCTACACCACGTGGCTATAAACATCTTGGATGCATCCGTAATCGTAGCAGCACAACATTCCCAACGGCAGAGGTGAATAAGGCATTAGCCGGTGTGAAAAATTATAACTGGGCGGCGGCATTGCCTACCCGATCAAATTCTTGGGTTAAAACTATTATTTAAGAGCTAAGAAAAAATGTAATTACTATAGGGATAATAAGACAGAAAAGCGCAATCGTACCTGATCGTAATCAGCCCTTAGGAACACAAAGCTCATAGAAATTGGTAGAGCGCACGTAATTTGACTTGAACATTGTTTAACCACGCCGGAGACGGCGGGCCCCAAAATAGCAAGTGCCAGGTACGAACAATTCGTGCCCAAATGAAGACTCGGACTCTGATAAGAGATAGCGCAGGTCAGAAAGGGCATCGCGCAAACGAAAGGAACTCGATACAGGTACAAAATAAGCTGCTTTGGAAAATTTACGAATTCGAAATGCAAAGGATATATAATTCAAATAAAAATATACAGGTTAAGCCTGAAATAAATTGGTAAATGGCGAAACAATTAAGCGAAGCCAAAAAATTGTTTCACAGTCGGAGTGGAACTGCCAGTAAAATAATATAGTAGTTTACTCAAACGTTGTAAGTATAGCAAGTGTAGAGCATCAAGTTCAACAACCTATTGTGGCATACATTTCTGAACCATACGGTGTAGCCGAGATGCGACCTAAGGTAGGTTGTAAAGAGATAAGAAACACTACAAAAAGTAACAACAACTAATGTCGAAATTAAACAAACATATTTATAAAATACAGGGTGTTAATTAAGTACGTAGACAAACTTTAAGGGGCGATTCTTTCAAGTTACAGGGTGTTAAAGTTTAAACAAAAAATTTTTTTTTTCAAAAATCTGGAAAACTCATAGGGGTATTCTAATGAAACTTGGTGTATGATAGTATTTCATAAGGTGGCATTGTTTGGTCAAAATAAATTTAATGTATTTCAACCAGTGGCGTGCATCGCAGCCACCTCAGTTACCTTATTTTAGAAAAATCTGGTACGTCACTGTTTTTAGTCAATACGACAAGTTTTTTACTTTCATTCATTGAAACTATACAAAAGATGTAGCTTTTATTGTTTTGATAGAATAAACCTTTTTCGAGAAAAACAGAAAAATCTGTTACAGCAATTTCGTTCATTGAATCTAAAAGGCTTCGTTTTCAAAATACAGCTTAAAGAAGTTTTAAAAAAATATTTTTTAATAACAAACTGTCTTACAATAGCTACAAAACTTTTGGCTAAAATCAGTGGCGTACCAGATTTTTCTAAAATAAGGTAACTGAGGTGTCCTCGATGCAGGCCCCTGGTGGAAATAAATAAATTTTTTTTGACTGAACAATGCCACGTTATGAAATACTAACCCACACCAAATTTCATTAGAATACTTCCAGACGTTTTCGAAATATTTGAAAAAAAATGTATTTAAACTTCAACACCCTGTATTTTGAAAACAAATCCGTTTAAGCCCCATGTTTGTATACACTTTTTATCTTAGAATTGATCAAGGAATCGCCCCTTAAAGTTTGTCTACGTACTTAATTAACACCCTGTATATCTAAAGACGTTGTTACATAAATATTTAAGAGACCTATAGCACAGTAGCACATTAGCACACTTTATATGTAAATAAATTAAGCAAGCATAAAATATTTGCTTAAGTAAAAGCGCCCGGAATCGATTTACAGAAGTAGTAAGACGTCTCAATTAGAAAAGCATCAACTAGTATTCCAAAAAGCTATTTAATGATATGGTTTGCGTCTTGGCGAAATCTCATCGAACGGAAATAGATATAGATGCTGCACAGTTAATGCATTAAGGTGAAAAATTAAGTTCTTCCCACAATCGCCGGGCGGCGCACATATATCAGTAAAGTTACAAGTTTGCTGCTATTAATAAATAGAAAATACATTATGTATGTCGAAAACACGCAATGCAAAGGAAAATATACTAGTTACAAAATTGCAGTCAATGTACATTGACAAACTAGTGATGGTTGCTTACTAGTGAAGAAAGATTGCATAAAAATTTTAGATTTCTAACCGCCACAATAGACGTTATTGGATAAGCTATACGTATATTTCAGTCGCAGCGGGGGCCGCGAGCTGCGACATCAAGTAGGCGAGAATGGTGTACTACAACCAAATACTATTAAATCTTTAATTAATTATAGGGGTGTAGCAATTCACTAGAGCAACAAAGCTAAGGCTGCACTAGATTATTGATAATTTTTCGAGACAATTCCTCTCACAAACCTTTAGAAAACACGTCTTATAGTTTGGTAAGTAAAATGAAGACTCCCAATTATTTTCAAAAACGAAATGGAAACCGGAAATAGTGTTACTCTGAAGTAGCATTGATAAAGTTAAAAAAAGAAATGACGAATACAGGCTAACCAATGCTCAAAAGTATGCATCTATAACTAAATATACCTTAGTGATAAGACTATTAAACTAAACACTTATTCAGTAACGCGAAAAACATTAATTC
This sequence comes from Agriotes lineatus, assembly GCA_940337035.1. NCBI lineage: Eukaryota > Metazoa > Arthropoda > Insecta > Coleoptera > Elateridae > Agriotes > Agriotes lineatus. The sequence goes on from CALNHX010001029.1 coordinate 77,723, forward strand.
CCAAGGAAAAACAAATCTGTAAAGGACTTTAGTCGAAATTTCCCCTGCAGGTAAACGTTGTGACACAGCTATTTTAAAAATCAAAGGACACTAAAGGTGACAATATTTGCACGTTCCTAATACCACTGAAACAATAGTAGGGAATATTTGGTAAGGTTTATTACATAAATTTTCAAATAAAAAAAAATAGCGGTTGTGGTATTCGAACTACTACGCCTGCAAATGCGATTTCAGTTTCACTCGTATGTAGCACGTGCTCATGGAGCACCTCTCGAGTCTGTGGGATTCACGGCAGTATTAAAGAGAACGCACTTTTTGTTGCCCTTTTTTGACTTTTTTTTACATTTACCTTGTATCTCTTGGGTCCCGTTTTCATCAACTGTAATAGCCTAAATTATATGGAACTTATTATTGTTATCTATTGTTATGTTACGTGAAAATATACCTTTTTTCTTCAAAAGTAAAAAGCTGATCTATGTGCAAAACATTTCTTTTATTTAAGTAACAGTTTTTGGGGTAAAGCAAAATAGAAAAAAAGTATAGTTTTAAGGTGCTCACTCTGTATATATTGTACCGACATTTTCTCGGTTTCGTGACATATAATCCGCATGCAAAATATCGTCTTCCTCCAGCACATAGTTTTTTGAGTTATACCGGCAACAGGCATAGAGATAAACGGAAACGTGAAGATCTGAAAAAAATTCAGGAGGTGATTACAATATTTCCTTCGTGTTTTAGATGACGGAAGTAAAAATGCAGTCGGTAAGATTCGAACTTGCGCTCCTAGAGGGAATTTGGTATCTAGTCCGACGCTTTACCCGCTGAACCACGAATGTTGCGTGACGTATATGCTTATCGTTGCATTATGAAGGACGGGGTCGTAAAATTAGTAAGTATTGCCTATCGCGGAGGAAATGTAAGACACTGAGATGAGCAGATACAACACTCTTTTACATATAAGGATTGTCAGTTTGTTATGTAATTTAGTTGAGATTTGTTTGAGAGATATAGTAAATCAACGCCAGAAAAATATAGAATAATAAATAAAAAGTGACAGTCTTATAATTTAGCACCGTATGTTCTATGTATGGTCAATTTAAGAGCGTTTAATTTGAGTTCGTTGCTCAAAATTTTTCTATCCTGGCTGAAAATTCTTTATTACTTGTTATATGTGCATGTCTATTAAGAACCTTCAAAATTGTATGTATCAAAATTTTGTCAAAGAGATCTTTACCAGAACCATCGACTTTTGAATAAAAGAACTACCTTCTAAATTTGTCCATTTTATGTTTTCTTACTGATAATAAACCATAGCAGTATTTGTTGATTATTTATAATTGTGTCACTCGCATTTTTCTACGGCAAGGTTTAGAGTTTGCCCTTAGTTCGTACTTAGTACTTTTTAATAAAAATATATTTTCAACTGATCAAAAAGAAAATGCCGTTTCAATTTCCTTTTGTTCTTCTTCATAATTAAGTTGAGTATTGTTTAAAAGAAATCTTAATTGTAAACTTTCATAAAAAATGTTGGAATTCGATCTTTCCCTATTTACACCATGCTATTTCTAATTCCAAGTAAAAACCACTTGCTGCTACTAACGTGATATATGAGCAATACTCGTATTTACTAACTTCAGATTCCAACTGTGTATCCTTCTGGTTAAATTCATTCCAATTTTCAGGTTCAAAAAGTGCTATTCTCAGCTATTTCAACTTTTATGTAACAAGGCTAAGTTTTACGAAGATGCAATCAGAACTCATGGATATATCAACCCTCAGATGCATTACCCGACCCGTTTAAAAATTTATTTTAAAAAATCGGTAGAAATTTCCTTCAAATTTGCTTTTCTTATATTTTTTTTGCCTTGATCGTTTTATTTCAAATTTAAAAATCTTATCTATATTTTTACACAAATAATACAATTATTAAGAAAAGGTATAACCTTGAGTTAAATAAAAAATTTCGTCGAAAGAAAGTGATAAAGGTGCAGTTCCCAGGATACTAGCAGCATTGCTTCTCTGGATGGAAATACTAATGCGCTGTCTTAAATAAATTTCTATATTATTTAAATAAAAACAAATCGCATTGTTTTATTATTTTTGTAATTGCTAAACACACAACTTAGGACCTATATTTTATAAGTGTGTTTTCTTAATTTATTAAGTTTGTAACTGAATAGTAATACATTTTTAAAGTTTTCTCTGAGAGGATAATCATGATTGCACTAATCCACATGCAATTTTATTAACATTAATATTTAATGAGACAGTAAAAAGCTAAATCAACTGGCAATTAACAATTTTTCAGCTACCTACCGATTCAAGCCAGACAGTCGGTTAACCTTCAACAACCATAGACAATATGAGACCATAAAGCGTTCCGTTTTAGTTACTGCTACTGTCTAGACATATATATTGCCTCGAATATGACATTCTAGGGAATAAAAGCGATTCTCGTCGCGCATCTGGGGAGTTAAAGTTGAAAACCGCAGTTTTGCCTCCATCATGCATGTATGGGTTATGTATGTCTCCACATTAGTCACTGTAGAGAATTCCAGTTATATCTTTACCTTTTAATGGAGAGTTAATATTAAAACTAGATTTCGATGTTAATTAAAAGATGCAGTAAATGCGGATTTCAAGCGTAGTTGTGCTAATGAACCTTTTGACTGGAGTAATCTCCAGGAATTTAATCTTGTATTCTCCGCGAAAATTCCTACATCAGCAGCTTGCGCAAAAAGAAGTCTAATGAAAAGTACGAAAAGTGCGAAGAGAATTTGAAATTTTCATGGAGTAAACTCTGAAAGAACTGGAAGCACTGCTCAAATGAAACATTTTCTAAACGCATTCTCGGTTTTTGCATTCAACGAGAGCGCTCACACCTATTTATGTCCTTCGAAATAAAGCTGTGAAATCCATTACGGTATTTATTAGCACAAGCAGTCTTTGCTTAACGTTTTAATTGGTTGCCAAGACAGAACGTTACGAGAAGCAGGGCTAACCGTATAGGAAACAACGTCACATAAATTCAATTCGTTACCTAGGCCCGCTCTTTGTGACACTAAACGAGGGGTAACCCGCGAACAATTATTGTGTACACCAAGCTCCCTTTTTGATTAAACTTAGGAAATTCTGGCTGCAATTCCGAAACTTCCTTGAACTCCCTTTATGGTTTTGGAATCGTGGTGGGCGATAGTGAAAGGTGGCTGACTACAGAAAGGGCTGAATGGAAAAATAGGCTCTTGTTCTATCGACTTTCACTTTAGTTATAGTATCTATCTATATAATTTCCTGGGGCTTCCTTCTCGTTGTGCTAACTTCTTTTGACTGCTTCAAACCCGGTTCAACTTCTCCAAACTTCACGAATTTCCTGGAGCTTCCGCCCCCTAAAGTTACCTCTTTACTAACTTATTAACTCTTTCTGAGTTTGTGTTTCGAGATAAATCTAAAAAGAGTAAACAGATACCTGTCGAAGCAATAATTAATTTCTGTTGCATAAATAGATACTACGTTTTCCATGTCATTCGATATATGATTCTCAGCTTTTGGTGCATGCTGGCTTTCAGTTTGTTGATTTATTGGTCTTCATTTCCTTTTCTAATGTTTAAATTTACGTTAGCGACAGACTTCTGTATTATTGTGCAAATTATAGATTATTATAGTATACAGTGTGAGTTACACCACATCAGGATTACATTTTAAGCAAAATATATATAAGGACTTTTTCCCGATCGGCATTTGTTTTGGAAAATTTGATCTTCAGTTTTAATTTATAAGAATATAATACGGCCACCTCGGTGGTTGAGTGGGCTTGTTGTCTGCTTAGCAACCAGGTGGACATGGGTTCAAATCTGGCCGTAGCCCAGAATTTTCTCGGAGCGGCAGTGGATTTGAACTCATTAGTTAAGTTAGATGTAAGTTGTTGTGTGTGTGTGGTATGTTTGCATGCGGGGGAGCGTAGTGTAAGTCGCGTGCGGCGCATTACCTCCTTTGCAGTTCCCGCGAGGTATGAATGGTCCTCGACTCCGAAAGGTAAAAGAGGCAATAGATCATGAATGAATGAATGAATGAATAATATAATATCCTGTGAGCATGGAAAGAATATGGAAAACGAAGCACATTGCTAGTAATTATAACTAGGGTGCTTTGATGTCCATTTGATGTATTTGTCCTTGAACAGGGTTCGGACACAGATAGCTTCTTATTTTTTCAGTCGCATAGTAAATTAATCATTGTCACCTTGGCATTACTTTTCAAATGACATATTTATGAAGGTCCTAGAATAAGAAATTAAAAGGTGTTTTATTGTATTGTATTAAATAAAACGATTTCTTATTCTCTACATTTTAGAATCTGCATAATGAAAAAGTACTGGGTATTAGTGTGTACAAATAAATAAGGCGAAATTGGCATCATTCAAGCTGATAATTATATACACTGAAATGTACGAAAATATGTGCATTACTATGCATACATTTTGCTCAGTATAGGCACACAAAGTTACAATGTATGCACATAATATGCTCTAATTTATAAAAAAAATAAGTAAAAGTATTTTTAATATTGTAAAAACTTTAATTATTTTGTATCAGTATAATTATTTCTCTAATTTTTATTCAAAAACGACATTCATCTTAACTATATAAATGGACTGCCAACGCCAGCTTCACGTTGTAGCCAACATAACAATGATATTTCTCTTAACCCCGTCGGACTATAACACTCGAAGTTCGACTTTGAAAACGATTCTATGTTAGCTGATTCCTTATACATTGCTTCTATGGAAAAAGTGGGGGTAGCTGACAGTCTTTGTTTATATAGTCAAAGATTGTAACTTGGAGTTCCTCTTTCCTCTGCTTATTTCGATACGCGCACTGCACTCCAGCGGCAGAATTTGAAAGTATATTTCAGCTGCATACAAAATTTTTATTAATAAATCTAATGAAATAATAAATTTTACACAAAATCGCAAAAAATTCATACATTACAAATTATTGGTAAATATAGCCAAATATGCAAAATCCAGAAAGTATGCTCAAAAACGTATAAATATGCAAAATAAAACTTGGCTTAAGCGATTTGTTTTCATATATTAGTATACATATACAAAAAGTTTTGCCGCCATTGCAATTATATAAAATATTTTTATTTAATCTACAAGTTAAACTACCTATGTTACGCCAATGTACCCGAGTTAAATAAAAAGCCAGTCGAAACGACTTTTTAAAAAACACTTTTATTTTACAATGGCAATGCTACACGTTGGAGCTCAAAGACACAGTCAGACAATTTCTTACATCTAACATGTGAACTAGGAACTAAAGACAAAATATCATACACTAGCTTATATAGCATAGCTTATCTACTAAGGATGCACGTGACAGGATGCATGCATGTAAGGTTACAACATCAGCATTTTTAGACAATAGGGGACTTGTTCTACAAGGTTATAAGGTAAGCACTTTTAGACAATAGGGGATTTGTTCTATACAATGTAACCCGCGCATCACAATGAAACATAGCCACCTATAATCTAGCTGTGTCAAGTAGTTAGTTATTGTGTCTAAAATTGAACAAACGATATAGAATAATATGTCTTACTCAAAAGCACCTTAGAGTGAGATGGGACAACGATCTGGCCGTACCCCAATAAATGACAGATCTTCAAATTGATATAAAAACCCTAATTATAACTATAATAGGTTCAAGCTTTATTTGTATTAAGGTTGGCCTTGGATTTTGGTTATTAAATTGGATATGAACAGAATCGTCACTTTTATTTTCTTGTATAACCTCCATAAATGTACTGTAATTTCACAGAGTTCAATTTTGGTACCAGATGAACTGCTTGTTTCGATATTTAAAATATTGTTAGGAAAGTATTGCAAGACATTCCACGTATTTAGTTGAAAATATCTTCAATTACAAATTAGTGAAACTGGATACTGAAGTTCTATTTTCTGTTTTGCTTAATCATAGCAACTTTTCATTTGAAGATGTTTTGTCATATTTCCTACAAATGCATTTCAAAACCATAACATCAAATGTAAACCTCGTTTAAACACAACAAAGAACTTTTACACAGCGAAATTGTGTTCCTTTATTTTGCAAAGAGTTTTCTCGAGTGACTTATTTGCAATAACGCACATGTGCCGTACAAAATTTTACCCAAAACTCAATAAATACGAAAAAAGAACACATTATCTACTGACATGAGGGAAACGAATTGGGGGTGAGCTAAAGTAGACATCAAATAAATTTACATTTAGAGTCGTTTGTAATTCATATTATACGTTTGGCAGTACTGAAGTTTATTGTTAGTGGCATTGTCAGTCTATGTCGAGGTTAGCAGGTTAGGTATTGTTTGTTATTGGACACAGATTGACATAAAACCTAAGCTGCTACCTCGCATTTGACACAGACTGACACTGCTACCAACAATGTACACCAACAGTGAGGTATGGTCTATATAATTCAACTAAAATCCGCATAATTATGGTCTCACAATAAGAAGGTGTTGGATACATTGTTGTTTTGATGATCGTCAACTTTTAAAGAATAAACTAATGTAAGCGAACTAAAAATTAACACTACTTGTTAGATTTATTTCATTGATGATTAAGCATGTAATGCATGTAAGTATTACTACTTCCTTCGTCTTTTCGCCGAGGGAAGTATTGTAATCACGATGAAATCACCTTCTTCAGATCTTCACGTTTCAGTATCTCTAGATGACGAAAAACAGATTTTCTTAATTCCGCCTGTCTGCCAGTTTGGGATTTAGCGATATTTTGCATGCATATTATATGTCTACCTGGCACGAAACGGAGATAGTTTTGAAAATATACCGATGGGGCCACAATTATATATAACAGCAATGAAATAACATGAACAAGAAAATAGCTCGTATGGCTTGAGTAAGAAAGAGATCAACATAGTAGCAAATATTCGAGAAGGCTTGAAGCTTAATTTAATTATGACATTTTGTCAACTAAACATGCCTACTAAAATAATTTTTTTCGTATGGCCATCTCTTTCTTACTCAAGCATTCTATTTTGTTATTCATGTTATCTCATTGCTGTTATATACCGATGGGGCCACAATTATATATAACAGCAATGAGATAACATGAATAACAAAATAGAATGCTTGAGTAAGAATGTCATAATTAAATTAAGCGTCAAGCCTTCTAGAATATTTGCTACTATGTTTATCTCTTTCTTACTCAAGCAATACGAATTGTTTTCTTGTTCATGTTATCTCATTGCTGTTATATATAATTGTGGCCCCATCGGTATAATTATGGCCCTATCCGTATATAAACAGGGTGAGCACCTTAAAAAATACAGTGTTGTTTATTTTTGCTTTACCTGAGAAACAGATACAAGTAATAATTTGCACATAGCTCAGGCTTTATCATTGGCGAAAATTAGACCTAGCAGATACAGGCTAAATATCACAAATTGGACAGAATGGTATCGTGCTTTATAACGTAGCAGACACTCGTCCACTCCGAGCACGCCTGTGGCTCAGTTATTTTAGCGGCAAAGCGCAGAGTGAGAATAATAAAAGTAATAATTTGCACATAGCTCAAGCTTTATTATTGGCGAAAATGAGACCTAACAGATACAAGGTAAATGTAACAAACGGGTCAGAATAGTATCGTGCTTTATAACGCAGCATAACTCCTCAAATTCGAAAACGCTCGTGGCTCCGTTCTTCTAGCGGCAGACAAGACACTGGCTCGAAATATTCGTGTCAGAAGGCGGCGTCCGAATCCTAGCGCCCTACATTTTTTAAAATTTGCAATTTGACCAAATTCGCCCGAGGGAAGTTCCGTGTAAGCCTCTTTACAGATTTTTTACTTAATTAGTCAATTATACTAAGTGGTCTATTTTATGCGGATTTGCTAATCTTACTTCGGGTGTTTTGTAATAATTTGTTAAAATAGTCGTGACGGCTGAATGCTCTAATAGGCAGAAGTAAAAACTAATAATGATTTTGCACTTTAATACAAGCAGAATAGGGAGCTGTGAATACCCAAAATAGTCCGTCACCAACTACGTTCAGCAGGCCAGTTGAGCTACTCCGTATGAAGGGTGGGATAAAATTAAAATGATCAAAACGCAACTTGTGCAGCAACTAGAGATGGGCGCGTGAGTGATTTTTCGCTCACGTCACGCACGTTTCACGCTGGCTTTAAACAGTCACGTTCACGCACGTTCACGCTCACGTTCACTCACGTTCACGGCGTGACACGCCACTCACGACGTGACACGCAGCTTTTATTTCAAAATTTAAATTCAGATAGAACAGAATGTTCAAATTTAAAATCAATGAAAAAACCCTAAAGAGAACTAAAAATATGTTTTGCACCTGACAATTTACGTGATATGTTGCAATCAGAATAGTTGACATACAAAGAAAAAAAATGAAAATTTACTACAATAACTTCGACAAGGGATAAATACTGATTTCTCGCAAATATGTTTCTTGCAGCTGTCTTCAAAGACATTACTTTAATTGGAATTGACGTTTCCTTTATTGGTATGAGTACAGAAGGTAATTGTTGCTAGGCAACACTTTTAATTCGTAGGTTTGAAAGTACTTTTACGTACAAGGATCAACATTTTCAGTGTTAAGTCGGGTATACAAAACAAAACCTTAGGTACTTTTCTAAAAATAGGTTCATCTACACATCTACACAATACATTTTTGGTTTTATTAATAAAAAGTAATTAACATTTTCAGCGTTAGCCGGGGATAAAAAACAAACCATTACTTTTATTAGAATAATAAGTTCATCTACACATCTAAACATTAAATTGTTGATTTAAAAATAATATGTAATCAACATTTTCAGCGTTAAGTCAAATTCTGCGCTCTTCTAAAATTCGCCCAGCTGTAGAAAATACTCTTTCGCTTGTAGCGGAACTTGCCGGTATGTTTAAAATTTCTCAAGTTTTTGTAACAGTGGCGTATTTACACTGTTTTTTCCAAAATCCTAAAATGTCATCTACATTTCCGAATTTTAATTTAACATACTAATTTAGTTCTGTTTCGACATCACCCTAATTACATGTGTCATCGTCAGAGCTATCTCTAAGTGTAGAAAGATAAGAATCTGATGCTGATGTACCAGTTTTGAGTCGTTTGCTGTGTATTTCATCATTATCATCAATAATTTTATTTGCGTTATAATCTTCTCTTTTATGTGAAGGTATGAACTTTAAGGATTTATAATTAGGGTCCAAAAATAAAACCACATAATGTAACTTGTTTGGCAAAATTTGTGATTTAATGAATTTAAAAGTTGCTGCACCCTGCAGTTTTTTATTCGTTACTAAATATTTAACGTGAAATTAACGTGAAACGTGAATCACGCCTTGGAAATTTTCACTCACGTTCACTCACGTTCACGTCACGATTTTCAAATATTAGTCACGTTCACGACGTGACACGCCGTGACACGACGTGACACGACTGTTTTCACGTCACGCGCCCATCCCTAGCAGCAACTGATGTTTAACAATTGACGAATTTAAGTTGAATTATTCCTCTTTGATCTGGTAATCGTAACTTACACTGAAGGAAAATATCTCAAAATACACTTATCAGACGCAGGCTTTTTGATAAGCTGTAACCTATTATAAAAAAATAAATTTTTTGAAATTTTTGTGTATTCTCACGACTGTGTCGGCTTTTGAGCTTAAGCAACCGACTTCGCTGGCTACGATTTTCAGCAGTTTTCCTAGCCTGTTAAGGTAAATACTGGGGATATCTTTACCATCTTGATAAAACGGCTGCAGACGTATACAAAATGCCTCTAATATTGAGCGGAAGCTCGCAGAAGTCGCAAATGTACAATAAAATAAATACATGTAATCATTTCATAAACTTATTCATGCTAATACATTTTGAATTATGGAAAAATATTTATTTCATTTTTAAAGGAACACTGTGGCTTATTTGTTGAATCAAACCTTCTACGAAAGCGAAGTCCAGAAATGGGCCGTATCTAGAAATCCATACTCAAGTCTCGTAAATCCATAAAACCCAAAGACAAATATTTATAAATACGCAGAAAATTCATAAATAGGAACAAAACATCTAAGTACAAAGAAGGCCTGAAACAGTAAGACGAAGTAACCGTACAGATGTTGAGTGCGTTCGAAAACGCTTCCCTAAGGTTTAAATCCACCAATATTACATCCTAACTAGTGTAATAAGGAGGTGCTGACTGATTAAAAATTATCTCAAAAGGTACAAAAAATGTGTAATGACAACTGGCCAACATGTGCTTCACAACCAAAACCCATCATGAAAACGCTGTTTCTAGATGAACTAACTAGCGGTAAAAGATTGGGGAAATAACGAACATGCAACAACTACCAAATCCCAAACCCCATGTAAAGACGAGATGCGTTGTCTCTCAAGACCTCAATGGTACAAAGTCAAAAGAAAACCAATAATTGGTTTCACACCGACATCGACAGTGCAACGAAATAATCCTAGATAACCTGGCCGTGTAAGGAAGTTCCTAAATGACCGCTTTTGGACTCATGGCGGCAATGCGATACATTCGATTAGACGATACGCCAAAATCCAATACAAGCGCCTGAAAAGCTAAGGCAGTACGAGGTAACACGCGCAGATTTGATCAAATAAGCCAATTAATGTAATAACGGGAATACAAACAAATTCACACAAGTGGGATAAGAGACACTGCCTGTTGCAGGCATCCACTCTTAACACATACACCAAAAACCACTAACGGAATATTAGCATATACATAACCACCAAACGTTAAAGCGGACACCTGATTTGAAATAGGTAAACATTGAACTGCCAGAGCTAAATAATCAAAAGCATTACATTACGCGTGAAGGGACAATACGACAATCCCAAACCAAAGACATAATTGCAACTAAACCACTGCAGATCAAACCACCTTCATATATATGTAGCAATTAAGTAGCTAGATAACTTGGGCTAACGTTACGAAATAAGCAGAAACAGGTGCGTCCAAACGAACATAACATGGTAATAGTCAAATCCTCTCGTTTTTAAATTAATCCTGTGTTTTAACTGTCGAAACGATGATGCTGTTCAGTTATCTACATAAATTTGTTGTTTTAAATTAGCCCAAAATCGTTCAATACGGAGCAATCGTGAATTTTCATTTCTTCTGAAGTATTTAATGCCCAACTTTTAAAAATGTAAAATCGTTCAATTAGCATAATCTTAATCTAGCCACGGAATGTATCGCACATTGGTATATTTGTCATCTACGAAAGTTTTTAATATTCGCTCTATACATTTTCTCGCATACGTTTTTACAGTTAACGCAGAATTTATAACTTGTTCCTTTTCGAATAATTGCTACCCATATGTAAATTTTCTTTGAACAATTTCTTTGAAATTTTTTTATGGCCGGGAACACTTTGTTTAGCTCTAGAGTAAAAAGTTTGGCAAATCTTTATTGTCAATTAAGACTCACCATCAAAAATTATGTCCGTTTCTCCAACCTTGAAATGTCCAGAAACACAGACATCAACTCAGTCATTGATTTAGGTGCATCAGTTTTCATTAAACGGTTTGCTTTAGTATTTTAGTTATAATCCAATCAGAAACGGTAAATTTTTGTGTAATTTTACATATTGCAGCTCTATTCTTTGTTGAAGTCTTAAAACTCACTGAATTTGATTGTTACGTATTTAATTTTTCCTCTTTTTTCCATATGCTCGTGCCCTTGCCCTAACCATAAAATGGTTAGTGCTTGATATCTGCCGTGACACCCGCAATTTATCTGCTACTAACTATTACACCGGTAATACCAATATCATCTCGAAAGATGACTAACACCAGTTTCCAGTGTCATAATAATAATAATAATAATAATAATAATAAATGTCTTTATTACTATATGCATAATACAGGAAAAAAATAGAATTTATATTTACGGCGAGATTCAGTACGTATGTTATTTTGTATTTTATAATGATTACATCAAAAGTAATTAACATCTGCTTTTCCATCTAACCCCTAAGGTTTAAAGATAACAAAAAGAGCAGCTTGCAATATAAAATAAAAGAAAAAAATACACAATAATTGAACAAAATAACTTATGGAGAAATACAGTATGATCGAAAACTTTTATCTTCTAAAAATTTAATTTATGTTGGCAGTGGCGAGTAATAGCTATTTATATATGTAGGGAGCAAAGGGTATTCATTTCACAGCAATTTTCAACCCCCAAATCTAACTGGGCCGCAAAACTCCGACATCCCTAATTCTCTTCAAAAATATAATCGACCAGTAGAAAGTTTCCAAACAGCGAATTTCACACAAATATTGACTAAGGTTTTTCTGGTAATTACAATGTTTTCTCATTTTGCAACCCCCAAATCCACCTGGACCGCACATTTTGTACATCCCGAATTCTCTTAAAAAATAAAATAGACCAGTAGAAGGTCTCTAAACAGCGAATTTCACACATATATTGATTTTAAGGTTTTTCTGGTAATTATATCGTTTTTCCCATTTTGCAACCCCCAAATCTACCTGGGCCGCAACATTGCCACATCCGGAATTCTCTTAAAAAATACAATCGACCAGTAGAAAGTCCCCAAACAGCGAATTTTACATAGATATTGATTTTAAAAGTTTTCTGATAATTATAACGTTTTCCCCATTTTGGAACCCTCAAATCCACCTGGCCCGCAAAATTCTTAGAAACCAAAAGATTCATCCACATACAGCCAAAAACAAAATTCGACTTTTATTTTTTCCTCGTGTTTATGCGTACATCCAATTTGCTACAAATGCACCTCAGCTTTCTACCTTTATAACTAGGGCTCCCGTGTATCTCAGATCCTTAAAAACCAGCCAGTATGATGAGCGTTGGTTCATCCTCTTTCCAACTAGCCCCAAATCACATTTGGATCTTTCAAAAAGTATGTGATGTAACAGCATCAAAGGCTTTCGTGTAAAAAAATCGTTTTAACCCCCGTATTTTTGCCCCTCTAATTAATCTTAAATTTTCACAACCTCTCCAGAAAGTTCACCCTTGATGAGATCTTTAAAATGACACAAACAGAATACACCTGCAATGCGTAAAACTTGCAAAAATTAGAAAAACTGCGTACTTTCGAAACGTCACACAAATCGCTACTTGAACTAGCGCCACACTAATTCGTTAAGTTTTTTCAACGTTAAAACAAGACAATCAATAATTACAGCCGCTACTCCTCGGAACTGCTTTCCACACCTCCTCTGGCTTCCCCTACCTGTAGCTAGTTACATTAAAGGGAGGCGACCTTCTGATGTTCTGCCTATCCACACCGGCTGCGCCAGCACCTCTGTTGCACTGCTTGACAACTTCTTCCACTTAAGACTAACCTCGATGTGTAAGAAACCAGTAACAGTTCAGCTTGCTTCTCCACAATGGTTGCGAATACCATATATCGACCCCCAGGCGGTTCTTGAAGACCACGAATGCTGTCGTCCAAAAACGAATCCACACGTCGACGGTAGATATACCAAACTATCTCATATGGCTTCTAAATTTACCACACGGACTTCAAGTAAACACAATTGACGTTCAAATTGGTTTTATCCCCAATATACAAAATTTTAGAACCCCACATAAATTTTGGCTTCTTGGAACCCAAAAATAGTTTCTTATTTTTACTTTTCTTTAATAGTACCAAAGTACTTTACTTTTCAATTCTTTGCGCTAGATTATTTTAAATAAACGTTATTACTGTCATATTTTTACAACTTTACTTCAACACACTTTAATCTTCTTACTTTCCTTTAACAATTTGAAATCTTGCACATTTTTTATGTGACTCTTGTTAATATTGACTTGCGTTTTGTGAATATGCTCACCGGTATAAAAGTATTGCAATTCGATATCAAATACACCTTGTATCCTTTCATAGTAAACTTATGCATAGTTATTATGTTTCCGTATTTGTCTTCATTGTCTGCATAAACGTTTGTATTGATCTGAAACAAACCATAAACATTTCTTTGCAATTATTGGTGCCTCAAATGCAACGTGGTTCATATTCACCTGAAACCAATTTGACTCTTATCTTGACATATAAATTATCATATTATTAAATAAGTTTTTTTGTATTAGGGAATATTAATATTTTTAACGATAAAGCTATAACCAATCCTTGTATTTATTTAATAATTTTAAAATACAACTCAAGATCAAACAGAACTGCTGGCGGATACAATACCAGAGCAATATATGGTCTGAGCAAAAAAAAATTCAAGGTTTTTTTTTAATTTAACGAATTACATCAGCAATTAGAATTACAAACGAGATTCTAAGAGCTAATTATTTGGTTAAGTTGATAGACTTGAAGAGGGTAGCACCCAGCAGCGCTGCCCCGCCATCTCCCCCATCTGTGGAGGATGTTGAGATCATTCTGGTGGATTCACATTATTCTGTAGGTCCAAGGGCCATTTCCGTTTAAGTCGCCGAAAATTTAGTTGTTAGTTTAGCGGTGCTACGGTGTCGTTTGGATGACCTGCAAGTCTGTCATGGTGTCTGGTCGCCCGGTTCGAAATTACGTCACGCACGTATGAGATGTGTGGTTCGTCGCATACCAAGGAGCTCCCATAAGTGTTCTTAATGTCTTGGACTGGAATCTCTGTAAATGTCTATGTTAGACTAGCTAGAACAGCCCCATACTTCACAGCCATAAGTCCAAACTGTGCGTATGATGCTTTTATATATAAGAAGTTTCTTTTCTGTCGTTAGTGGAGACTTCCTGCCTATAAGCTAGTACATCATTTTGATTTTAATTAAGATCCATTGCCTCGCTTTTCTTTTGTATGTGTCGTTTCCAAGTTAGTCTTTTGTCTCAGTGCAAGCCCAGATATTTGACTCCTTTTGATTGTAGTATCGGGATGCTGTTAATGTTAACTGGAGGGCATATTCATCTTCGTGTTGTAAATGTTATGTGTATGGACTTTGTCTCGTTCACCTTGATTCTCCACTTGTCTAACCATTCCTCCACTAGATGTAATATGTGGTCTTGTAGTAGGCTTGTAGATGTTTGGGGATCTTCCCTGCACGCAAGAACGGCAGTATGGTCTGCGAATGTTCCCATATCATTATACGGCGTGCTTGGTATATCAACAGTGAACAATAAGTACAGCACTGGACCCAAAACACTGTCTTGAGGAACCCCTGCTGTAATTGGCTGTAGTTGCGAAGTTTTACTTTTATTTGGAAGTACCGGTTAGAAAGGTAGGATTGAAATAGGAAATAATAGTGATGTGGAAATAGTGCTTTGATTTTGGCCAGCAAGCCTTTGTGTCCCACCTTGTCGAATGCCTGCCTTAGGTCCAAAAATACTGCTATGCAGTACTTTTTATTTTCAAGAGATTTTTGAACAATGCTTGATGTGCGATGACACTGCTGAATGGTGGAATGGTGTTGTCTGAATCCTAACTGATGTTTTGGGATCCATTCATCTATCTATGTATCTTTATTTATTTGATTTAATATAAGCTTTTCTAGGAGTTTAGACATTATTGGTAACACACTAATTATGATTTGCGCCATCTTCAGTTGGCCAATGCATTAAGCGCAATATTGCGTTAAATAATGCTATAGTCCTGGAAATACACTAAGTCAAAATTCCTTCTCTTTTTATTTATAGTAAACTGGACGAGAAAAAAATTACTAAAAAAATCAACGTCGTAACTAAATTTTAATTATTGAAACGTCACCTGTCATTAAGCATTATTAGATCAAATTTATCCCTTGCTTTTTAAATTTCTTCCAACATGAAACGTTTTAGTGACCAATCTAAAAACTTAATTTTGAATGTAGTCTCTTACTTTGAGAGACATAATAATTATTGTCAAGCTCAAGGAAAAAATAGCATGAAAATAGCAGCCGAAGCATTGAAAATTTCCGAAAGAACTATTTATCGGGTAATAAATTCATATACTTATTCAGATGTAGTCTATGCAGAGACAGTTTCGAAAAAAGCCAAAGAGAACAAAACTAAGGTAAATCCCACCATTTTACACTCATTACGAGAAATAATTCAGAAGATGTACGTTGAAAAAGAGCACGTAACAATTAAATCGCCTCATCAACGAATTTCCCTGTTCACCAAGATCAGTAAATACCTGCATTCATAAAATTGGTTTCAAATTCAAACGAAGTAGTAACAGGAAGTTTCTAATAGAACAACCGTCTATTAGTGGCAAGCGTACGTCATTCCTCAGACAATATACAAAAGAGAAAAGAATTTTAAGCCGGTATTTATTGACGAGACTTGGATTTTCAGCAAAGGTGGTAACAGAAGAACTTGGCAAAACGGAACAATGGCTACTGCAAGCAAAAAAACGGGAGACGGAGTTAGATACATTATCGTTAATGCAGGAAATGAGAATGGATTTATCGAAAATGCAAGTTTGATTTTTAAAAGTAAAATCAAGAGTGGTGACTATCACGACAATACGAACGCAAACAATTTTGAGAAGTGGTTTAAAACTTAACTGATACCAAGAAGAAGTCCCTTGCCAAAGCTATAAAAAAAGATAATGATCCAATGGTTACAAATTAAGGGCATTGATTACCCACAGAAGGCGATGAAAGATGAAATATGGGACATAGTAAGTTTGAAATTACCGAAAAAATATATCATTTAGACATTCACGCAGCACAACATGACCACAAGGTTTTGAGATTACCGCCCTATCCTTGCCATTATAATGCAATAGAAATGGTGTAGTCAGAGGCTAAACGGCTGTATGACGAAGGAATTTTACAAACTAAATCATCCCCAGAGGATGTAGTAAATGTCTGGTCTAAGGCGTTAGATGCTGTTAGTGATGAACATTGGAATAATTATGTTCGACATACAGAAAAAGTAATCTTTTCAGCGTGGGAGACCGAAAAATATATAGATTCTTCCAATATTGAACCCGTTGTAATTACTTTAAGTTCAGAAGACAGTGATACGTCGGACGAAGGGTCAATGAGCTTTTATGAAAACGATTTTGAATAAAAATTGTTGCTTTTTTACATAATGAATATTGATTGCTGTTAATAAATTTTTAACTAAAATATAATTCTTAGAAGTTGTATTCCTGTCTAACAATTAATGCATCTCCAAATGCATCACCTGGGGTGCGAATTATTAAATAGTAAATTGATCCAACATTGAATTGTGAATAATTATTGACTCACCCATATATATTCGTTACCACGATTAACACGAATTGACGAATCCCTCAGCCTGGAAATGTCTTTAAAAACAGAGCAGAAACTAGTTGAAGCAGTTGAAACTTTTAACCAAACAGTTCAACAAGCTGCGTGGCAGGCAACACCCACAAAAGTTGATAATTATAATAATGAAAATCTTGACTGTCCTATTTTAGTGAAGAGAAAAATTGCAGAAAAGCGCAAATTGCGCAGAAAGTGGCAAACTACGCGACATCCAGATGACAAACGAGCATTTAATCGAGCAACGGTTGAACTTAAAAATCTACTTAGCTTCATAAAAAATCAAGCAGTGCAAGATTATTTGCTACATTTGACACCTACGGAGTCTTCCGATTACTCGCTCTGGAAAGTCACCAAGAAGCTCAGACAACCGCAGCAGCATATCACACCTCTTCGATTGAAGAATAACACATGGGCTAGAAGTGACCAAGAAAAAGCTTCAGCATTTTCTAGACATTTATCCGAAGTATTTAAACCATTTGCTGCCAAAATTACTCAAGAAGAAGAAAATGAAGTTTTGGAGTATCTTCAGGCACCATTCCAAATGTCGCCACCTATTCAACCGTTTAAAATAAGTGAAATTAAGACCGCTATACTAAAGGGTTTGAACCCCCACAAAGAACCAGGTTACAAGCTAATAACGGGTAAAGTACTTAAAGAGCTACCAGAAAAGGGTTTTAGATATATTACCTACTTATACAATGCAGTCCTCCGACTAAGATATTTCCCTGAACAATGGAAGATAGCTACAATAATACTAATACCTAAACCTGGAAAGCCTAATGAACAAGTTTCGTCCTATAGACCAATTAGTTTGTTGCCAGTCTTGTCAAAAGTCTTCGAAAAGTTACTACTTATGAAAATTACACCAATACTCATAGATAATAACATAATACCCGACTACCAGTTTGGTTTTCGAAGGCATCACCCCACAATCGAGCAAGTACACAGAGTAGCAGACACAATTATTAAAGATTTTGAAAGTAAACGCTATTGCTCGGCAGTTTTTATTGATGTCCAGCAGGCTTTTGATAAGGTTTGGCACGATGGCTTGCTCTACAAACTTAAAAGTACCGTACCACCAGACTACTACCAAATACTTAAATCATACCTCTCTAATAGAAACTTCCTTGTCAAATATGGTGATTCTCAAACATCTTTACACCCCATCAACGCAGGAGTCCCGCAAGGCAGTGTTCTGGGTCCACTTCTGTATCTGCTGTATACATCAGATCTTCCTACATCACAAACAACGTCCGTCGCTACTTTTGCAGATGACACAGTTCTATTATCATCACATCCTGACCCTATCACAGCATCCGAGTATCTTCAAAATCATCTGTACCAGTTAGAAACCTGGTGTAAGAAATGGCGCATTGAAGTAAACGAAGCAAAGTCTATACATGTAACCTTCACCACTAAAAGGGACATTTGCCCACCGGTTCAGTTAAACAATCGACAGATACCCCAAGCAGAGAGCGTTAAATATCTAGGCATACACCTAGACAGACGACTGACTTGGAGGAAACACATTTGGACGAAAAGGAAGCAACTAGGTATTAAAATCCAAAAAATGTACTGGCTTATAGGCCGCAAGTCTCAGTTATCACTTAGCAATAAATTACTACTATACAAGACCATAATCAAACCTATTTGGACATATGGTTTACAACTATGGGGTACTGCTAGCAACTCTAACATCGACATCCTTAGACGTTTTCAGTCAAAAGTTCTTAGATCCATAGTAGACGCTCCATGGTATGTTCCAAATGAAGTAATACTGCGAGACCTTGACATTCCATATGTCAACGAAGAAATTCAAAAATATAGTGTTCGCTATAAAGACAGACTCAGTGTCCACCCAAACACTCTTGTGGAGCATCTAATGGACGAGGACATTGAAGAACCACGGCTCAAAAGGTTTAAATTCTCTCACCTACCAACACGTTTCGAGTTATGTGTAACTTGTGCAGTGTAGCGATTAAAGTAGAATTAGATTTTAGGTTAAGCTAATTGACAAAACTATTACGTTTTATTAGGAGAATATTCAGTGGATTATTTTCAACATGTCATATCCTTTATCTAATAGACGTGTCTGTCTGGGACGCTGTTTCAGCAGCCAAACCGTAAGAGATAGAGAAAAAAGTTATTAAAGTTATATGTTTGGAATGGTCGTGTCAGCTCAGGAACCGAATTTCAGTCACGTGACACTTCCGGTTTTCGTGAAATCACAAAAAGACCGTTTTTCAAATAGAACGCGTATTAAATAAAAACTGTTTCGGCCGCCAAACGTAGCTGCGACCCTCTGCGACTTAAATCCTCGATCGGTTAGGCAACCACTTTGACACCTTGCAGGTCTGGGTGGTTGCCTAACCGATCGAGGTTTGAAGGCGCGTTAAATGAGACATTTGTCTCACTGGACTGCTAGTATACATATATTATCAAAGCATTTACTGAATGTTGCTACGCAACAGATTGTAAAGTAAATTAATAATAATAAAAAAAAAGATTAACACGATTGTTGTTAAAAACTCAAATAAGAATACACATGCAAAAAGTAACTTAAAAAACCTTACTCTTTTGTTTTTTGACTTGGTGTATTTCCAGGACTATAGCAGTATTTTCTTTTCTTCCATCTGGGAGCTGTTTAAGGATAAGGCCCGTTATGAGGTCGAAGCCTGGTGCTTTCTTGTTACTGAATAATTGTATATTCTTATGTAATTCACCTATTGTAAAATCACGTGTTGCTGGTGAAAATTGCAGTGGAGCTTCAAGAAATGTGTCGACGTCTACATCTATTGCTTCCGAGTTAGGCTTAAATGCTTGTGCCAGATGTTGAGAAAATAGGGAGGCTTTTTATTGTTCTGATCTGGCCAACGAGCCAGCTAGATCGCGTATTGGAAGTACATGTGTTTTCGATCTCTTGAAGCCCTTTGTAGCTTTCCAAATACTGTAGTCATCTCTGGAAAGTGACATTACATATTGTTGGAATGTTTCATTTTTTACACCATTTAATTTTCTTTTTAGTTTGTTAGTAATTTGGTTGTATCTTGTTTGGTCGTAAATATTACGTGAACGTTGTAAAATTGTCCTAGCTTTCCTTTTTTCCTTGACTAGGCCCATCACTTCTTTCGGAATGTTCTGAGAGTTGGGTGTTTGCATTTCCATTTGTAGTGTAGAGTACCATGCAGCTTCTTGTATAGTAGTTATCAATTTGTTTACTCTACTGTCTAGTTCGTCTGTTGTTTTTAGGCTTACATTGGTACGTTGGACGTCCCAATCTGTCCGTCTATTACATACAGTTGGGGTGACTTCTTTCCTCATTATTGTAGCACTGATAGTAACTATGACAGGCGTGTGGTCGGAAGATAAATTATAATTAGATCATCAAGGTTGTCTTTGGAATTTTGAAGTTTTTTTATTAGCTGTGAAGCATATTTACAATCTACTATATAACATAAGTAATAAGTAAATGTGATGTGTGATTTATTTGACTTGATTGGAGAAGTCTGCCATTGGTGACGCTCCTGACAGTAATAAGAGGCTCTTAGTCCGCCGCATCTGTTGGAACCAGGTCCTATGTCCACTGTCGTTTGAGTCTTCGGTTAAAATTATGATCTGCTGCTAGCTGCCATCAAAATTACTTGTTAATGGCCGCCTAACTTTCAATGTAAGAATTGCTCCGTCCAAAAATCTAAATTATTGCAAAACAAGAAAATTAAAACGTTTACCGATATAAACAACCAAAAAGATAAATATCAACAATAAACCCAAAGCGGAAAATTTTCGAAGGTCGTGGAGCAGAGCAGCAATAAAATTAAAATTTTACCTTTCAAACAATAATTAAAAGAAGAACGATAAAACAATGCTATAAATAACAAAAACAACCAAGGCTTGCAATAACAAATAAATTCTACAAATTGCACCTACAAAGGGGAAAAAACACCATAATCTAAAACAAAAATTAATTAGCAAATTAAAAAATAACATCTCAATGATCACGTCTCCCTTAATTATGAAAGACGAGTCAATGTAAACCGAATATTACGAGCAACCCTGAAAGGAAAAATTACAGGAAACTTCGCTAAACTTCTGCATACGTACAGAAAATTCAAAGTAGACAAAAAGACTAAAATTGTTAATACTTACCATGAAAATAACAAAAGTAATTAATGATTAAAAAAATCACCTACACAAAAGAAATCCTAAAATTTTCGAAAGACCACGAATTTTAATATTAAAGTTTAAAATAACACTGCAACGACTAGCCAGTTAAACGTCACAAACGTAAAAAAGAAGTTTTAACAAGTTAACCGTTTGAAGAGAAAAAGATTATAATATCTCCAATCACACCGATATAATTTAAATAAATCAATAATTAATAACAACTACAAGGAAGAAATTTCTAATTTCATAAAACAATTATTAATGAACCTGTCTAGAAGAAAAAAGAACTGACACAAAGAGGAAACAGAAAATTTTAAAATAAAATACTAAACCCAAATATTTAAAGAATCAGAAATGTCCCTAAACAATTCCTGCTCATCAATCTTATTACGCTTTCGAATCATAAATACATTTATAAAAGGCTATTTGTTTTTTTTTTAAATTGTACATCGTCTGATGAAGCTGGTATGCCAACGAAACGTTACCTACTGTGATTCTTTTTAAATAAAATTTTAATGTGTAGCTTGACAATACTACTCTCTTTTTGAAATATTTATATATTCAAATCGAATTACAAGTAGCTAAACCTCATATAAAATCATCTTAGCTGATTCCATCTCCAATTTCACCATTATAATTGAATTCAATCTGCTCTTTTAATCTTCTTAACAATAGTTTCTCGAACAGTTTAGACATGATTGGTAATAAGCTAATAGGCCGATATGAGTCAGCTAGATTGGATGGTTTACCAGGTTTGAGTATCATTAGCACCTGGGAGAATTTCCATGTTAATAGATAGTAAGATAACCAGAGTATTCCATTGTATATGGTTGTGAGGAGTACTAACGGTTTTCTAGGCAAGTTCTTTAAAATTACACTAGTCACGTGGTCGTAACCTGGAGCTTTATAATTGTTGAACAATTTAATTACCTTTTGTACTTCTGTCGGAGAAAATTGTTTTATCGGTAGAGACATTTGACAAGATGTATTGAGAAACGTTTTAATTTCATCGTCATCATTGCCGGGACTGGGTGGAAGTGGTTCAAGTAGTTAAACAGGTGATTTGCGAATACATCTGCTTTCTCTCGATCTGTTCTAGCCCACTCGCCGTTAGTTTTCTTAATTGGTGGAACTACTTGCTTAGGTCTCTTGAAGTGCTCTGTGGAGCTGACGGTTAAGTCTGTGATAATAGGTTTTGCCTAGTTCGTTTCTTGTTCGTTGCCACTTACTTCTTGCTCGTCGTTTTTGAGTAATCAGGTCACGTATATGTTGCGGTATGTTAACATTTTGAACTTTTTGGTGCTCTTCAGCTGGCGGATCTTGGATCAATGTCGTAAGATATTGTACTGCAGCATCCAGGTCTTCCGATTCCTTTATTCTAATTATCAAATTTGTGTTAGCTTCTAAGAATTGTTGAAACTGCTTCCAATCGGTGTGATTTGAATGACGTTTTAGAATCATAGGTTTAGTTTTGATGTTTGTGCTGAGAGTTAAAATGATTGGTGTATGATCTGTTGATAGATTTTGATTACTTTCGCTTTAGTATATACAAGGTCCGGCAGAATAAAGTATCCACTTTAAATTGAGTTGTTTTTGTTAATGGCTAAATTTGTATTCAAAAATCAAACAAAAGGTTCTTAAGGAAAGACGGAAATTTTATTTTTTAAATATTACATCAGTCAAGTGACCTGCTTCTCGCTGCTGGCACTCTTGAAGCTGCTCTTACCCTTTCAGCATTTTTAAGTATGCGTACAGAACGAGTTCTTCCTTTTGGTTTTTCTTTGGCACATGAGGAAGTACTGCAAAACTTGTGTACCTACTTTTTAATTGTTATTCGACTAGGAACTGCATCTCGTGGATTTAAATGAAAGTGACGACGAAATAAACACGCTGGGTGGTTACAGCAGAATTGTTATTTTTAAAATAAGCTTCAACCGCAAATGAACGTTGAATATTTGACTAATGCTCCATATTCACAGCTAAACTGACATTTCTCACAAACGCTTTGACAACTTTCTTAAATTTCCATTTATTGCGAAAGCATGGCGACTTGATTTAAATTTATATCTCATTCGCGCATTACTTCCGTTGCACTTCCCGCGAGGTATGAATGGTCCTCGACACCGAAAGGTAAAAGAGCTTAACGATTATGAATGAATGAACGAATGAATATTATGAAATGAATTAACTTTGAAAATGGATACTTCATTCCGTCGGACTTTGTACGTCAGAAATGCCGTAAGTTACCGCAAAGTCCAGCAAGCCTGGTATTTTGTTATGGTCGGTTGGCCAATATGTTGGTTCTCCTGTTGAAACATGTCTGGAATTGTGTTTTTGTATAATGCGTAGTACATTTCTTTCTTTTGTTGTTATCAACCTCGATTCCCACTGAGTATGCTTAGCGTTCCAGTCACCTGCAGCTAAGAATTTGTTTCCTAGCATAAGAAAGAAGTGTTCATACTCTTCGTTTCATATGGTATGTCTGGGTGATGCTACTGTAAGTGACCACGACCGGAGACTAACTTGAATTGTCTTGGCTTGTATTTTGTCAGTTTGATATGAAAATAGCTCATGATGTAAAATAGATGTTCTCACAAGAATTTGAGACACTCCATGCGCTGTACCATCTGGGTGTATGGTATGGTAAAGTGTGTAGTATGGTATACTGAATACACTTATGTCAGTAAAATGGGTTTCAGAGATTATTAAAATGTCTATAGCGTTTATTTGAAGGAATGTTATTATCTCTTCTTTATGATTGGCTAGCCCATTGGCATTCCAGACAGCAATGCGCACAAATGACGCCATTATTTAATTAATTTATTTATTAACGATGTAAGCATGTTCAACATCATGCTGTTTTGATTAATCATCTGGGTGAACATTGCTTTAAATTCATCGAAAAATTTGGTTAGCTGTTCGCTTATGTTTCCTTGTGGTTCATTTTTTGTTTACGTAACATTCCTTCTTGAAAGAATTTGCGAGTAGCTCGGTTTTTGGTGCTCATTATATCCTTGCGAATAGCTAGAATTGGTTACCTGACCGTTGACTGGAATCCTTAGTACAATTGAATTTTTTAGGTTTTCTACTGTTTGTTTGTTTCTAATGTTGTAAAGGTCCTTATACGAAACAACCTTTATAGTTTTCGGGGTGGTTGCCATCGCAATGCACACATGTAGGTGGTGTTTCATTAAGTTTTTTGCAATTTTCCGCATTTCACACAATTATATGGCCTAGGACAATACGTTTTACTATATCCATATGCTTGACATCGCGTACATTGAACAGTTGTGTTTCGCTTTTTAGTGGGTTCTACTGCTATTTTTTTATTATTCAGAAATTACAGTTTGTAGATGTCTTTATTATTATTATTCGGTTCTAAATCGATGAAGAAAAGTGGTAAAGGTTGTTTAGTAACTCTATGACGTGCATTCATTATGTTTCGTACTTTATGACCTTTTTCTTAGACCTCCTTTTTGATAGCGTGTATTGGGACTGAATAATGTAGGTTTCTTATTACAATTCTGTAAGCTCTGTCGTCCTTTAATTGATATGTGTGGTAGACAATCTTTTCATTCTTTATGTGGCGTATTAACATCCTGTAGGATTCTGGTTGATGAGTATTAACTTTAACAGTATTGTGGAAGGGTCTTTGAGTAATATTGTTCTTTTGCTAACACTTGTGTTTTGATCATTTCTCTAAGATTTTTCACTCCGTGAACGTAGACAGGGGGGTTGGGTATTTTAAGTGCATTATTATTGGTGTTACTTGCATGTGTATTATCGCCAGTAATTTGTAAGGCAAATACTTCATATGTGTTTGATGTTTCCATGTTTAGTGGATTCGGAATATTTTCATTTATTTTGGTATTTCGTTTTCGTTTTTTGATAACTTGCCACGTGTGTGCACTGGAATTTTTGCTTTCAGTACTTTCTCCAAATGCAGTTTGGGAGAACGTTGTAACATGTGTTTGACTGGGCATTGCACAAGCCAAATTTGTATCAGGTGCATTTATGAATGGCGGGTGTTGCAAATGTGTTTGTTTAAAGTGTGGTTCGGTAAATACCTGGTTAGGTGAATTTTCATTGCCTGGTTGATAATCCATCGATGATTGCATAGTCTGAAACGAATGCGGCCAGCTGGATTTGTCGGTCACTGCACTAGAGTGGAAGATAATATAGTTTGCTCAAAATCCTAAACACGTCCACTCCCACGCTTAGACACTCGCAGAATCGAATTTTGAAGTGAGGGTTAGTATAACACCAGAAAATATAAAGCTGTTATTTAACATTTGTTATAAAGCGAGGTTATGATCTCCTTCACCTTCTTCTTCTGTATGTTTTGGAAATATTTCAGTTGCGTGTATTATGGAAAGTCTTGATCACTATTGTGATCACGTTGCGATATTAGCCACTGTCAGCCAATATCTATAAAATGTCAGTGACAAGAACTGGGTATAATTTCCTGGTGTTATAATACACATGACTTCAAAATTTCACGGCATCTTTGAAGAACCTTCTTTTTGCTCATATTATATATGCCACGACGTGTAGTTGTAAATCCACAGCCACTCTTATTAAAAAAATTATAATTAAGATTATTTAACCGCAATGCAGTTTAGGGTTAAGTAGGGACTATTTTCTTTAAAAAGTGCATATATATTTTCGAATCACTTTAAATATGTATCCAATTATCATGTTCTAATTTACATCTTATAGAAAACTGAATGTAGTTAAAGGCTAGAATCGTTAAAGGTTTGGGAACGCTTGAAAGTGGTGGTAATTCACTTTGGTAAGTTTTAAATATTTGCCTTGAAAGAAGCCGCTACAACCTAATGCGCCTAAAACGACTCCAATATTTGTACATCCTCAACTTCTTGTGCCGTTACTATAGCGACCGCGGAGCGTACGCATTTTGGCTTTCCATTCCTGGCGTATCTCACTTATCCGCAAGTTGGTTGAATCGAACCGGGATCAGAATTTGTTGAGCATTAACGCTGCATAACAAGTTTTATCTGGCCGAAAAACAGAGCCTTGCGGTGCCGATTAGGAGTACATTACGTCTGAACCAGTGATCTAGCAACCCGGCCGATTGGGAGCGGAATCGAAAAATTGAAACTAATTTTGAGTCCTCCAAAGCGCAACAGTGCGTTAAGCCGGCCGAATTTATCACACTTTAACAACTACGATACGATAATTGATTTCGGAATTAGCTTTGCTCAAATTGCGCTCATTTGGCTGAAAAATTCCAATAAGTGGGGAACTGCGTTTAATTTGTTTTTCTAGCGGGACTCCGGGGTGGGCTTTTTATAAGCATTAAGGTGATAAAACACTGGTTTTCAAATTTACCGAAACGCGTGCAGTATATTTCGTAACTGCAAACGCGGAAAATCGCCTCTGTAGCATCAAGTTCCACGCACGAAATGAGAGGAAAGAAGTAGTTTTTCTTGTAAAATTTTTTGAGTTGTAAACTTCAGGCTCAGGTTAAAGCCGCGTTTGTAAGAGTGCCAACAATGAATATACCGGGTGTCAACTAAATCACTTTCCGGTTGCTATATTTTTATTTGCTATGTGATGGTAACTAAACTTGGCATGGGCTAACCAAGGCCATCTATATTATTCTAGGCCATGATATTGGTTCTCATGCCAAATTTTCTGCTAGGCCATTCCAGGACATACTAAGTTTTAAAAACCTTCAAATATATTTGACATCAATAAATATCAGTTGCAAAAATGCATTTGAAGTGTTGCCTACTAAGCTGCAAGACAAATTAACTAAGTGTCATTAGTTGCCCCATATACTAGCGTGCTCAAACTTCCATCAAGTGAAACAGTGGCACAATAATGGTCAGAAGTTTTAAATTGAGAGAACTAGCGGATTGGAAGGATTAGTATTGTTCGTGAAAAGCACTTTAAAAAAGCCGATATAAAGGTTGATAAGATGAAAAGCCTTGTTCCTACTGCAATACCACTAGCTTGCTGGCAAGTTATTTTGAAGAAATTAGGTACTGTTTTAGATGAAATCAAAAATAGTTGCGATTTACTTGCAAAGGAGAATTAGGTACCTACCCAGTAGAAATAGTTTTTAAATCTAATATTATGGAGAACTGACGCACTACGACGTAAATAGCAGCGATTTAAAAAAATCAACTGGAATGTGTCAGAATCACAGAGACAGTGAACTGACAGATTGTGCATTTAGTTACTTAAAATAGTAATTTTCTGTTAAAGGTTGGCGAAGCCATTCTGTCAGATTGTGCTAGGCCACTATATAAACCCAGTGTCATGGCCTGGAGCAGTATATACCACATTGCATATACTCTAAAAACGAGCAGGTATGGGTGTGTCTGAAACGATGCTTTCTTCTAATATTCCAAATGAAGCGGTAAACATACTGGGCTACAACTTTGTACGAAATGATAGAGTGACACAAACGTGGGGTGGAGGTGTCGGTATGTACATTAAAAATAATCTTTCTTTCTCTATTCTAAAATTACAAAATGCGTGTCTAGCTATAGAGCAAATTTGGGTTAGTATTAAACTATCTGAGCATGTAGTAGCTCTTGGCACTATATATATAGAAGGCAGGAGTTTGCATTTTCTGAATTTTTAGATGGGTTCCAGGACTCATTTTCTTTTGGTTTCCTTTATGTAATGAGATTGTCTGCGGAGGAGATTTTAATATTAATATTTTCAATACGGAGGGAGTTGCATGTGTACAGTTTTATTCTGCTTTAGATGCCATGGGGCTAAAACAACTAATAAAGAAGCCTACGCGTGTTACAGCTACTACTGCCACATTAATAGATTTTATTATAGTTGGATTGGATGTTCAGATTAACAATTCTGGAGTTGAAAATATGGATCACATTTCTGATCATTCATTAGTTTTTTGTCATTATCCTATAAGTGTTGGTTTGAGTGCTGATCCACATTACTACACGTTTAGAGACTTCAGATCTTTTGATGAACTGGCTTTTGGTAGTGACTTAAAATTAATAGATTGGGGAACTATAGTTAACATTGAGGACATTAACGACAAAGTAAATTTTTTTACCAGTAATATCTTAAATTTATTCAATATTCATGCTCCTATAAAAACTATAAAGATTACTAAGCCTAAAACACCGTGGATAACAACCAATATTAAGTTAATGAAGTCTCTTAGAGATAAAGCTTTTCAGCGCTTTAAACGAATAAAAATCTCTCAACAACAACAACGGAGGAGGAGAAAAAGAGAGAGATTCTCTCTCTTTTCCTCCTCCTCCGTTGTTGTTGTTGAGAGAGATTCAAGCACGTATTAACGCTCAAACTATGTGGAGGGCAGTAAGGACTTTAGACATACGTAGCAAGGTTAGACGAAACAATATTCCTTCAGAACTTTGTGATGTAGAAAAAATTAATGAAACCTTCTTGACGGCGGGCAAATCTTCCGTCATAGGCAACTCGGAATTGGAACACTTTTATAACAATAACCTAATGAATAACTTTGAATCATTCTTTAATTTTACGCTATCTTCAGAAGATCACATAAATAAAATATTATTTAGTATCAAAACCAATTCTGTAGGTTCTGACGGAATAAGTGTAACCATGCTAAAATTATGTTACCCACACATATCACCATATATCACCCATTTGATTAACAGCTGTTTATTGCACTGCATTTTTCGAGATGGTTGGAAACTTGCTCATGTTACTCCTTTACCTAAATCTGGAACTCCCACTACTCTTAATGATTTGCGACCGATTAGTATCTTGCCGATAATGTCAAAGGTCTTGGAAAAAATTATGGCAGAACAAATAGTATCTCACATTACTTTACACGACGTCTTACCAGAAACGCAGTCGGGGTTCCGAAAAGGTTTTAGCTGTGCCACTAGTCTGTTAAATATTACTGATGATGTTCTCTCAGCCACTGATAAAAATAGAATATCTGTAGTGACAATGCTAGACTATTCTAAAGCATTTGATACTATATCTCATAAGATTTTATTAAGTATTTTACGTTTTGTTGGCTTTGATGTCAATGCTTTGGAACTTATGCAATCCTATCTTACTAATCGTAGCCAGAAAGTTATACTCAGAGAACATTCATCTACACCTCTGCCAGTCCTTGCGGGCGTACCACAAGGTTCTATTCTCGGGCCTCTATTATATTCACTGTACACCTGCAATTTCAAAACTTATGTTCAGTTTTGTAGGTATCATCTGTATGCTGATGATACTCAGTTACATATTGACTTTGACCCGGAAGACGTTGTTTTAGCTAATCGTTTAATTAACACAGATATCGCTAAGTTAGTAAAAATTTCTGAACAACATTGCCTTAAACTTAATGCTGACAAATCTTTGATTATGGTGTTTGGCAAAGACAAAGCTAAAAATGCAATTAAAAATAGCCTCGCGGTTAAAGTTGGAGACAAAATTCTGCCCGTAAAGGAAAGTGCTAAGAATCTGGGATTAATCATTGATGAGAGCCTTAGATTTTCACAACATGTATCTTATGTTTTACGTAAGGCATATATCAACCTTAAGCTTATATTTAATAGTAGATTCTGTCTAAATAAACAACTTAAAATACTGTTGTGCGAATCTTTGGTGTTGTCTCACTTTAATTTCTGTGATGTGTTTTACGGTCCTTGTCTCGATAGTTATAACATCATGAGAATCCAGCGTATGCAAAACTCATGGCTGAGATTGATATACGGTATCAAAAAATCAGAACATATTGAACATAAACTTATTGATACTAATTGGTTAAATATGATTAATAGAAGAAGGTTACATACCTCACTTTTATTTCATAAAATTATTACAACTTTTCAACCGGATTATCTTTTCAATAAAATTAAATTTAGATATAACATGCATAATGTAAATATTAGAAGAAAAAACCTTATCACACCTCCAGTCCACAAGTCGCAATTATTTAAAAGATCATTTTCTTACACTATTAGTAGTCTGTATAATTCACTACCTGATTCTTTAAAATCTCTTTCTATAAATTCTTTCAGACATACGGTAACTCACATTTTGCTTACAGGTCAAAAATAATTTTTCTTTTTTATAAATGTATTTCGTTACAGAGCATATGATAAGATTTTTTTTTCGAATGCACAATCAAAAATTAGTTTAAAACATTATACTCTGGGCGCCATGGTCTATACTTAAGTTAATTTTAATTTAAAAGGGTTTAGTGTTAGAGCAGGCTCCGATTGATAACCCTATCAATTGGAGAACTGAACTTCGCCCTTTTGATGGTTTTCTTTATTATATTTTTTTTTAATTTTGAATATTACTTGTAATACTATCCATCAATAAATGGCCATTATTATTATTATTATTATTATTATTATCTATAGGGTCAAATAAAGCATATTATACCAGTATTAGAGAATAAGGCTCGTCGACGCAGAATAACCTGTGGTTAAATATTCCAATTTGTCCAAAATTGGCACATATACATTAAACTGGGTCAGTGAATGCAAAACGATCAAAGAGATTACATGTTAATAAATTTTGCAAGAGCTACGTTAGGCACAAAAGAAAAATCAAATGAGCAAAGTTAAATATTGAAAGAAAATTATTGAAATTTGTTCAAAGGTAAACTACGCGTTTAATATTATAAGTTCCAACTGCGCTCATGTCAATCGGCAAAAAATTGTCCCATCTGAGATGCAGCTTTTCAGGGGCTAGCGAAAAACTGATCTCTCCTCTGAGCAATAGAACGCAAGTCCACCGATAGGCCTTTAAACTTATAAGTATGAAACATAGTATTATCAAAATACATATGCCCACTTCTACTAGTGTCGCCGCCTTTCGCTTCCTAATCGCCATAACTTGCGTTCATTCCAGTCTCCTTCTTGCAAGTTTCTTAATCTCATCGCTTTCTCCATCTTGTCTTTACATCTGTTCCATGGTAGTCCTCTTTTCCGTTTCTGCCAAAGAGTCCAATTATATATCCGATTTGGCCATCTTGCATCTCTCATTCTTATTAAATGTCCATAGCACATTATGGAGTCAGCTTTTTTCAAAATATATATACGTCATAGTTAATTTATTTTTCAGAATATGAAAAAGCAGATTATGTCGACCTATACTGGTTAGAATTAATATATAGCTTGTAGTTTTTTAGTTAGGACACAAATTTCTATATTTTTAAATACAGACATTAGTCGAATTTTACCTGACAGATATCTCGAACAGCAACTAGTGTATATTAGTACTACAATAGGTTATGAAATTAGAAAACGAAGTGGGGGGGGGCGGGTGCACTTTCTTTCTTTATTTATTTATCTGCTATATTTGTTTGAAAGTTCTATTTAAATTTTTTATTGAAACAAATAGTATTATTACAGATAATATCGTTATATGGTTATATCGTGCTTGAAAGTAGACAAGTTGTAGGACACACTTATTACGAGCGTATTATTCGCATTACGTAAAATTCGTAAATCGGAATCCTACAAGAATTCGCTAATTGTGTTTGTTGGCCTGTGCATCTTCTAGGAATTTTTAAAATTTTGTCCTATGACAGACTGAGATAGAGAATAAAAAAGTGGAATAGGAATGTCTAAAGAACCAACCTCTTCCCTCAAAAGGAACATGAACACAATAGCGGATTAATATTCAAAAGTTAATATATGGAGCTTATGATTTATCCATTCTAGGAGTTCGCCTGGCACTGCTGGGCTTAATATAGTCAACTGGTTTACTACGATTTTATTAAGAGTTTCAGCTCTTATAATTGTCGGGAAAGTGTCAAAGCTACTTTTAGTGAATATGCCTCTTCTGCGACTACTCAATCTACCTCTAATATAAACAATTTAACGAGGTATACAGTACGGCATCAACATGGAGCATGCCATTCTCCAACGTCTGTCACCGATGAAAAATTACATTCCCACAAATAAATAATATGATTTTCTGCGCCTTTTCCTTAGCTTCTCTTAAAGTGATAATTGGAAAGGACAATTAATTCACATACGCAGCTGTTAGAAATGTCGAACAAAACCGCCACCATTAAATTAAAATGCAAGTCACTTTGTTGCTCATAAACTCACAAACTTTCAAAAAGCATTTCAAAATATGGAATTGTTAACAACGAAGATCTATCAAATATAGGAGCATTGTTTAGGAACACAGGTCTAGGCAGGTAATTGTGGTAGATCAGAAGTCAAATGATATGTGAAAATATCTTTTTCCCGAAGTATTCAAGAATCTTCTAGAAAAGCAAATGTTGCTACCGAACAATAATTTTTCTTCGCATACAAAAGTCAAATTCAGCAGTATTTTGATCAAAACTGAATCAAGTCTATCAGTCACTGTCCTAATTTAGTTACGTGTAATTTTTTGCTGTTCCTTGGGCTAACAAGGAATCTAGGCTGTCGAAAATGTTCTTGAGAGGAAGAGAACTTTGTTGCTGTAATGTCGTGTTTTGATTTCGTAAGCTCTTCAACTGTTGCCTGACGTTCAGCTTTTACGCTATGGAAGAAAGGACAATAGTTAAGTGTATTATTGCTTGCCAAAGGGAATTACGAGGGCGGTTCAAATTTGACCTGCATCTTATTTTTTTATGAACATAATAGAAGAAACTAGCAGTCCAGTGAGACAAATGTCTCATTTAAAAAAACAAAAAAAACCGTTTTTCAAATAGAACGAGTATTAAATAAAAACTGTACCCAGACCTGGAAGGTGTCAAACTGGTTGCCTAACCGATCGAGGTTTGAAGGCGCAGAGGGCATCGGAACATTCTGGAAGCTGTCAAAGTGGTTGCCTAACAGATCGACGTTTTAAGGGCGCAGAGGGTCGCAGCTCCGTTTGGCTGCTGAAACAGTTTTTATTTAATACGCGTTCTATTTGAAAAACGGCCTTTTTTGTGATTTCTCGAAAACCGGAAGTGTCACGTAACTGAAATTCGGTTCCTGACCTGACATGTCCATTCCAAACATATAACTTTAATAACTTTTTTCTCTATCTCTCACGGTTTGGCTGCTGAAACAGCGTCCCGGACAGACAAAACGGCGTCCCAGACAGACAAAACTGCGTCCCAGACAGACACGTCTATTAGATAAAGGATATCGTAAAGCGGTTTTACATGCATCGAAGTAATCATGTTAGCTAACTCCATAAACAACTACAACTTGATTGTGTCAATACTGTCATTTGTATTAACAATGTCGTGCAACAATGTGTCAAATTCTGTTGCACAACGTCTAATTGTTGAATTTCTTTTCAATTAAGGTATAAAAGCGACTGATATTCATCAGAGATTTCATAAACAGTTTGAAGAAGGGTGTTTACACTCAAAACAGTCTTTGAGTGGAGTAAATCCTTCCAGGATGGTCGTGATCGCGTGTCGTGGGAACATTCAAAAAGTTGACCAGCTGATCCGGAGCAATAGGTGAATATCTGCGAAGGAAATTGCTGGGATTGTGAACACCAGTGTTGGTAGTGTTCACACTATTGTCCACGACAAGCTTAAATTTAGTAAAGTTGGCGCCAGGTGGGTCCCAAAACAATTTTCCGCGGAACAACAGCAGAAACGACTACAGGTTTGTAGAGAACTCCGGCTTCGCTACGAGTATGGAAGCGATGACTTTTTGTCATGTTAAATTGGACTGGGAAGTGCTGCCTCACTCCCAGATAGTTCGAACTTGGCCCCAAGTTACTATCATCTCTTTCGCTCCCTTAAAAAATTCTTGGGAGGCAAGCGCTTTGCCTCTAACGAGGAAGTGAAGGATACGGTGCCAAATTGGCTACGTCGTCAACTAATAGTAGTTTGTATACCAAGGCACTGAAGTATAACTTTTTATCACGAATGTGGATTTAGTTGCCGAGGCCCGTAGGGCCAAGGCAAATAAGCCACATGAGGGATAAAAAGGAACTTCAGTGCCGAGGTGTACACTATGTTTTATTTGAAATCGAGGAATCGTGAAATTACAACATTTTAACCAACTTTTGTAGGTTATGTTCGGTCGATTGACGTTTATCTGTCGCCTCGCCACCTACAAAAAAGTCGTAAAACAATGGATTACTTCACTGCCGATTTCTCGTATTTTAATGACGATTTCGGCGTACTTCACTGCCGATTTCAAATAATAGTAGTTTGTATACCAAGGCACTGAAGTATAACTTTTTATCACGAATGTGGATTTAGTTGCCGAGGCCCGTAGGGCCAAGGCAAATAAACCACATGAGGGATAAAAAGGAACTTCAGTGCCGAGGTGTACACTATGTTTTATTTGAAATCGAGGAATCGTGAAATTACAACATTTTAACCAACTTTTGTAGGTTATGTTCGGTCGATTGACGTTTATCTGTCGCCTCGCCACCTACAAAAAAGTCGTAAAACAATGGATTACTTCACTGCCGATTTCTCGTATTTTAATGACGATTTCGGCGTACTTCACTGCCGATTTCAAATAAAAGATTTTTTTTCGACGGGAATACAGAAGCTACCGGAGCGATCGGACAAGTGTATTTTAAAGGGTGGTTGTTACTTAGAAAAATTATGCATATATAATATTAATTTGTAGTTTGTATCGACCAGAAAAAAATAAAATGAGGTCAAATTTGAATCGCCGTCGTAGTTTGAGGATGTTCACAATAATTGCTTTCACATATGTAATATTTATCCTTATTCTTAATGAATTCGGCTTGGTCTTCCTAGTATTGCTTCAAAAAAGTTGCAACTGCAACAGAATTCGTAGAAGAGAGTGTTTGGGGATGCTAAAAAATATTTTCAAAACACATTTAACCTACTTTGATCGCATGTACTACTGTCTTAGTACTAAGCAGGCATGCAAGAGCCGAAATAATTCAAATGAATAGCTTAAGTCTCATTTTGGGTACCGAGATCTTTGGATTAGTGGTTACCGCATCTGCTTAGCATTCGGGAAATCGTGGGTTCTATTCCCGTGGCCGTCTGCCCTGATTTAGGTTTTTATGTGGTTTTTCTGAGTCAAACGAGTATATGCTCTAAGGTGAATGCTGGGGCAGTACTTCTCCACCCGTCCTTTTTTTCTCCCATCCTGGAATTTCCTTTAATGGCTGAAGAGGGACGCAAAGTCCCTACAGCAACCCGCCCCCAGCTGAGGGAATTGAAATGACCCTGAACCTTTATCTTTACCTTCATTTTGGGTCGGTATAGTCTACCAACATTTCAAACCATTATGCTTAAAATATTTAGAAGCTACAGTTGTTTCATTGTTAAGTGATGTATTGGGTCACACTGTATAAAGCTCTTTTTTACTCCTTGAAGGCGACTAAAACCGAGCACTTTTTCTCCATAGCGAGTAAAAGCGTTTCCGTTGTTACTATTAACACGATGCCTACCTTTAATTTTTTTAAATTAATTTAATACGGCAACTTGTGAATACAATTAAATAAGAAACGAATTATTTATTGTTATCACTCACGTTCATTAACAGGGAGTTCTTCAAAACTGTTTAAATTGGTATTTTAGAGAAGCACTTTGATTATGCTGTAATGGTCAATATTTGTAAATCTGACTATCAGTTATGAATTTGTTATTCATAAAACTATTATTTTGATTTTCGCTTAATTTCGTTACCGCTTCGACATCAAAAGTTCAGAGAATTTCTGCTATGAAAAGTGCAGAAATTAGCGTGTGCACAAAGGGGCTAAAGTACAATTTAATCCCTAGCGCGATTATTACCCTCGCTTGCGTTCGGTGAAATAAACTTCACACCCGGGATTAAAAGATGCACTTTAGTCCCTTGTTATATAATATACTATACTAGCTGAAACCCGCGGCATATGCCGCACTTAAAATGTAGGACGGATTTAATAACTTTTGTTTCACTAAATAAAGTTTTAAAAACACGCTAGAGATTGGCAGTAAGGAAAAGTTAAAAAATATATATTTTTAAATGGAAAGTCTCTGGAAAGGAAACGCTCGCCTCTGGAAAGCGTTTTATGGACATTTTTGGATAGCCTCCGGGCAACTTTCTTTCATATTGGATACCGCCAATACTGTTGAATTGAATAGTGTCTTCTTTTTTCTGTTCAGTATTAAATGGTACATGCAGGGGTGCCAGATCTCACGATTTATTCTAATTAAAATAATTGTATAAAAAATTGTAACACTAAATGATTAAATAGAAAAAAATGTGGGTTAGTCTTAATACATGATTTAATGTATGCTGTCACTGATTTTATCATTTCCCGCATTATCATCAAATACTGCTGCTATCTATGGTTCACATAAAGAAGTCGCAAGTTGCGGTTGAAAGCGGATTTAAATGTTCTTTCAAGAAATAGGTATTTACATAATTTCAAGATAAGCACAGATTTAATTTTAAAAAATTAATAGTCAAGTACTTTATCCCTCCAAACCAGTCATCCCGGACACAGATTCTTCAGATTGTGAGTAGTCGAACAATTTTTTTTCTGTATACATACTTAGGTCTATGTATATGTACTATATTCTATGTAGCCATATTTTTATTTTTAGAATTCATGTGTTATTTCTATAATAAAATATTTAGTTCATTTAACATTTACTTTATATTAATTTAATTTTTTTATTTATGGCAATTATTTAAAATGTTTATAATTCTCTTGCAGTCATTTATGTATGTACAACCTATGTACTCAATGTTTAATAAATCTGCAGCATATATTCCATATTTTATTAATTTTAAAATAGCTTTTTTTTAAATTTGCATCCATAGTTTCAAATCTCATCCATTTCCGAAATCTCACGATTTTTTCCGACGAAGCTAACGAATTCAGCTTGACACGATCTGGCACCCCTGGGTACATGGTACAGTACAGGCAAGCATGAAAGATAAGTGATACAATGTTGAGGTAAGATAAATTTTAGCTTAAAAAGTATAATTATTTAAAATACTGATTGCTGCTTCAGATGGATTCTAAGTAGTAACGAATATATACTAAGTATATATTTTTACTTTGTAGATCTTCTTCGATGAAGACAAAAACATAACCTCAACTTCTTGCACATGTCCTCGTGGACAAGTTTCATGTCATCATGTTGCTGCAATGGCACTATTTGCCCATTATAATATATCAGTTACAGACCAGGCATGTAGCTACCTCGTGGGAAGGCTTATTCCAGCTTCGTACTTTTAGCTGACCTCAGTGCTTCGCACCTCGGTTGACTAACCCAGCGCTCAGTATGGAGCTCATCCCAGCTTGGAAAGCAATACACATATAGTAAAATCACGGAACCAAACTGTGCATGTCATCAAATATTTAGTTATTAATTTATAGTTACTGTTTGATGACGCGCACCGTTTGGTTCCGTGATTTACCTATAGTTAATCATATTTATTGTAACTATAGGTAAATCACGGAATCAAACGGTAACTTTAAATGAATAACTAAATATTTGATGACGTTCGTCGTTTGTTTCCGTGATATTGCTGTACTATTAATAAGAAATGTTTTATTAGCTAGCAGTTAGAGCAATATTTTTGTAAATACTTTTATTTATTAACTTGTTAAGTTTTGTAATTAACTTGTTAAGTTTTGTAATTAACAAAACAAATATTTGAGTAAATTTAAACTAACATTTATAGTAATGTACAACTATACAATAAGAAAAAATGTCTTATTTAAATAAATAACCAGTTGTTAATTAACACTCTATTTCTATATACTGATAGGTTGTAAATCTGTATAGGCTGCAACATTATTTACTTTGGGGAAAGGAATCACAATTGCATTTTTCCAACATTTTGGAAAAACATTTTCTGATAAACAGCAGTTCAGTATATGAGTAATAAACGGTAATATGTATGGACAACACAGTTTAATCATATTGATGGTTATACCGTCTATACCCCCTGCATTACTTTTTACACTTTTAATTAAATTTTGTACTTCCTCAACGTCAACAGTCGTGAAAGAAAGTTTTTCTGATGTAAGTTCGTTATTACGATAAAAATCTAGAAGCATTTGATCAGGAGTGCTGTGAGGTATAGAGTCTACAGAAAAATCATTTACTTCTTGTACATTACTGAGTGTTTCCGGAATAGAATTTTGTTTTTTAATGTTTATATTTATTAAATTTAGCTCCTTCCAAATAGCATTTGTGCCTCCAATCCCAACTTTATGCTCGAAGTAAGCTTTCTTTTCATTTTGAATTGCAAGATTGGTAAAATTCCGCAAACTTTTATAATATTCCCAGTGCCCAGGGTTCTTAGATTGTTTATATTTTGATTTTGTCTTATTTTTAAGATTTATCAGTAACTGAACATTATCAGTAAACCAAGGTGCTGGTTTGTTCTTCATTTTAACGGTTATCCACGGGGCATGCAAGTCAAAAATGGATGTAATATAATAATTTAAAATGTTTAATTTAGCATCAATATCCCGCTCATAAAACAATTGATGTAGAGGTAACTTCTGTAGGTCACAGGAAGTCATTAAAATTAAAATATTTAAAATTCCGAAATGTGCGTATAATAGGACTTAGTTTGACGAACTCACCAGTTGATATTTTGCAAAAAACTGTCTCATGATCGGATAACTCATTTTCACACACCCCTGTTTCACTAATGCAGCTGGTATCCGATGTAATTGAGATCTATCAAAGTAATGCTATTTCCAGATATTCGAGTAGGCTCTGTAATAATTTGTTTTAAACATAATGTATTTAACATATAATTTAAGTATTGCGTAACCGAACCAGAAAAATCCAACACGTTTATATTAAAATCACCCAAACAAATAACCCTATCTGAAGCCTCAGTATACAAACAAATGGATTCTTCAACCTCATCTACAAAAACTATATAATTAAATTGAGGTGGTTTATACACAACCCCGAAAACATAACTTTCATTATTGATTTTTAATGACAGCCACAATTGCTCAATATTATCATTTGTTTGAATAATTTTTACATTCAAGTGATTCTTTACATAAATTGCAAGGGTGAGAAAGGGTAATATCAGATTTTAACCACGTTTCTGATAATGCTAAAATATCATATCCCTTTTGTTCAAGTAAATAGTTTATGGTATAAGTTTTTTAATGCTGCGGCGCACAAATTTTATAATAATTGGACGGTGAGTTCCCTCTTTCGATCCAAGGCGATGGCAGATGTCGATATCATTTTCGGCAAGGTTAATACCTAACTTTTCGTGGCATAAATTGCGCACTACTTCACTGGTATTTTCATTCGGTTTTTGCGGAACGCCGAATATTCTTAAACTATTTACACGGCTGTATTGTTCATGTGCGTTCATTGTATCTTCCGTTTCGGCTTTCAGTTTTTCGAGTTGCATTTCCAAAGATGAGATTTTGTGCTCGTACTTTTCCACTATTTTAGCAACCTCGGTTTCCAGGGAAGCGTTGATGA
The DNA here is from genome assembly GCA_940337035.1 of Agriotes lineatus. Classification (NCBI taxonomy): domain Eukaryota; kingdom Metazoa; phylum Arthropoda; class Insecta; order Coleoptera; family Elateridae; genus Agriotes; species Agriotes lineatus. Next base: position 117,518 of record CALNHX010001029.1, read on the forward strand.
TCGAAGTAAGCTTCTTTGTTAATGCATCGAAATCTAACAGTTTTTCAACTACCCTCTCTGCAATCGCTTCGACATCAATAGCTTATACTTCAAAGTGACCCTGCAGAAGAGAGAAGCAATAAGATTGTACGTACAAGTTTATTCAAAACTACTTACCTCACATAACCGTGAAGAATCAGTGGGAGTCCAATTTAGACCATTGTTGCAAATTTTTGGGAAATCTGAACAACGCTAATGCCTTACCTTGCTTTGTACTACAATTATCTGATGCACAGTAGACCATTTAACAGAATTAATACTTGTAGCAACTGCTAGAAGAAACGAAAGGCGACGCATACAAATTTTCAGAAATATAGGTTATGTTGTTAAGTAAGATGTAACGGACACGCCTTTATAGCGTTTGACATCGGCTTAGGTTGTGGGAACGTTCAATAAGCAGATATGAAAATTAACCAAAGTGGACTTGCCTTCGAAGCTGAGTCAATAGTTTTAAAAAACACAACAAATATGCATAATAAATAATTGTTTTCTGTGATAATATCGCTATTAAAAGTTGAGGGAAGTTTGTTTACAAAAATTCGAAAATAGAAATGGTGGAACGCAACCATAGTACTTTTAGTTGTGTAAACACGGCTTTCAGTCTTCTGCATTATTATAAGTGATTCCCAGCACGAAGCGGGGGCGGCCCTTTTATAAGCATTAAGGCTTTAAAATCTGCTGAAAAGCGTGCAGCAAATTTGGCAGCTGCAAACGCGGAAAATTGCAGCTGTAGTGCCAAATTGCACGCGCCGGATGAGAGGGAAGCGGCGCTTTTTCTTCGAGCCGAAAAGAACGCACCAGAACATGTAAACAGCCTCGTGGCTTGTCCAGGCGCCGGGGTGGGAAACAGACCGCAGTAATCCTTATTTCTCGCCCTGACCTGCGATGAATAGCGCTACAGAACCGCGTCCAACGGTCTGTGACTACTTCCGGATCGCACCGACATGTTTAAATTTTCAAGTTGCGCTGCCTCTTTTCACAACATTTGCATCGCGATTTATAGAACCGGAATCTGGAAAGGAACACGTTGTGATAAAACACAAGAAGTAACTGCCAAATGTATGAAATAAAGTATTGCTCTGGATCAGCAAGCGCTACGTCAAAACAGATACTCTTGTAGTAAATATCGTTTTTATGCAATCGTGATAGAGTGTCGTTATTATGGCAACCAAAATTGTGTGCAAAATTTCTTTCACGTTAGAACACTACTGCCATAAATCTTAAATATAGTTGAACTTTGTAACTATGCAATTTCTTTAATAGTTTAAAAAGTTTCGTGAAATTAAATTTGATCGTATAAAATATAGTGGAAAAATAGTGTTTTGTTTTACTCAATGTACTGTGTAACTCGGCGAATGACCTCGTGGGACGAACTTTACGCCTCGTACCTAAAGCACTATTTTTTTGCATTTGTTTCTTGACTAAGTTGCTTTAGGAAATGTTACAATGTTCAGGGTGAAGCTTGTAGTGGGCTGTATGGTTTTAATTTGGACAATTATAGAATAAGTCTTAGGGGTGCAGGAATGTAAAAATGATGCAAACCAACAGTCTTGTGCAGTCTCACATAAGGAATATAATAAAGACTTGGACCATTCGGTAGAGATTCGTGAACACATAAAGATGTAGGTATAACTGCATTAGTTTATTGACCAGAAAGCTCCTATGTATTGCACTGGCTATACTTTTCTGTGCTTTTAAATGTGTAGAACTTTCAAATTCTGATGTAAATGAAGTATTTTAATTACAAATTGCCTCGTTTGGATAATAATGTCAATAATTACTTTAGCTTTAGCTTCTGAAAACTTTACAGGGGTGGGTTCCGTTATCTAGTTACTTGTTTCTGAAAAATTGTTTTTCTAACATTTTAAAATTTCAGTTAAATCATAAGTCACAACTTATGTTAACCAAATGTCAAAACAGTTCTCAAATTCTAATGACAAATGCCCAATCTTTTGAATGGTTCACTATAATATTAAATAACACAGCAAGTTCTTATTTGTTAATTAATTTCACCTTGTTAAGGTCTTTATTTATCTTCTAGTTAGGATCTGATAAGAAATCACCCACCTTGGATTGTTATTCACACAACATTCAAGACAGCAACATATCCTTGCTCCGCAACTAGACCCCTTCAAGTTCCTTACTGCAATGCTCCGCTCACCGACACACAACTGGTTTCAGTTGTCCTGAAATTCGGTCCTCAGACTTGCTAGGTGCTCGTTTTAGATTGTGTAATCGACCCTGAACGTTACAACGCGTTACACGACGTAAATTGTGTTCATGGAACTCTAAACGCTTGTTTGCTGCACCTCTCGCTAGTATGGAGCTATTATCGGATGGAAGCCTTTTTATGCCGCTTTTATTTATTTCGCTTTGAGGCGACTTGCACAACGCATTTCAGAGTAGCAAGCAAGTCCGTCCTTAACAAACCTTGACTCGCGACTAAAGTTGAACTTGAAAACGCCAAAGAGAGATGCTTTGAAGTTGAAAACTATCTTTGTTCGGTGGACAGGCTAGGACGTGCATTTATCCCAACACACACGTAAATAACAATTCACATTCACTTTCACCTCAATACCAACTTAGCGCACATTTATAATTCTAGAATACAATATGCTTAAGTCTAAGACAGTATAATGAAGCATAGAAAAAACAATTTGGCTTATATCTATAAATGTGAAAGCAAGCATTAAAGGCGAGGGATATACCAAGGCCTGTTTTACTAACCTGTATGTTTGAATGAAGGAAAAAAATAAAACGCTGCGCCTAAAACTACAGAGTGTATCATGGAAGCGAAGCCCGTAGTAAATGAAAACAATATTAGGATTGTTTAAGTCAGAATTTGAACATCTACAAAGCTTGTACAAGATGAGTTCCAAGCTAATTAGCAGCAGAAATTAAACAAAGAAAGGTTGAAACGGAAGAGCTGTCTTTTTAGAAATTGCAGTTACTGGTGAGGTAATTGTAACACCTGTGATTATGTAAATAACACATAACAATGGTATGATACACTTTAATGATACTACTCGTGTACTACACGTTATGTGTTGCCACGGGAGTGATGGCACTGGTTTCATTGCAATTGGTTCTTTGACATTGCTTGTTTGTGTATGTTCGCATATACCGCCTTTCTTAATGAAGTTTTCTATGTCTTTCGTTTGTCCCCTCCAATATAGTACCTGACGATCTCGTTTTAAGCTGCTCTGGATTCCTAAGTGGCCTTGATGAATATCTGTCACCATTCTGTTTATCATGGACTTTGGAATAACTAGCTTGTCTGATTTGAATACTAGTCCTTCATATATGGAGAGTTTTTCTTTCATTGTGTAGTAGTGTTGAACTTCTTTTGGTTGAGATTTAGCAGATCCTTTCCACCCGGTTTGAATTAGGTGACTAAGTAGTTTTAACTCTTCATCTTTTTCGGTGGCTTCTACGATTTCTTCTCTTGTTTTTCGGGTCATCCCACTCTGCAACAGCTCTCAAAATGTCCCTGTCCTCCGCATTTTTTGCATGTCTTCTGGTAGGCTGGACAACATTTTTTCCATGTGTTTGACCACACCTTCTGGAATCGAATTATTCATTTTTTTCTTGGTTTTCTGTTTGCCTTTCACCAAATTTACTTGAACTGCTTCTCCTGCTTTCATTTCTTGCAGCTGCTTTGATGTCTGTTCACTCGCTTTGCATATTGTGATTGCTTTTTGGAGTGTTAGATTTTCTTCTGATAATACTTTTTCCCTGACCGGGTCAGATTTTATGCCAAAGACTATTTTGTCCTTTATTAGGCTATCATGCTGTGTTCCGAAGTCACAGGTTTTGGCTTGGGTATAGATTACCGTGAGAAATTCGTCAAATGACCCGCCTTCTTTTTGTGTGGTTTTAAAGAAGTTATACCTTTCAAATGAAACGTTTATTTTAGGGGTAAAATGGCTTTCAAACTTTGTTTGAATAACAGTCAATTTCTTTTGATCATCAGCGGTCAAATTGAAGCTTAAAGATTGTGATTGCTTCTGGGCCGATTATTGACATAAACGTTGCTGTTTGCACTTCTGCCGTTATTATGCTTAACTGTGTGGCAATTAAATACCATTCAAATTGTTGTAGCCAATATTTCCAGTTTATTTATTGCTATCATTTGTTATATTTAGGTATTTTAGCGGTTTTATTCCCCGTGCTGAGTCATCCATTATTAGGTTAGGTTACTTACTGATGGTTTTAATGCTTCTTTTTCTTTGTCTACTCTTGCTACCCTTGATGAGTAGGTTTCTTCGTATTTTAGAGTACTTCTGACACCATCTAACAGCTGTGATTAATTAAATAACACGTAAAATGGTATGATACACTTTAATGATACTACACGTGTACAACACGTTATGGGTTACAGGACGTATCTGTCATTTTACCAATCATGTACCCTAGCTAGACTACCTATTGCTAGAATTACACCCTAGACTACATAACTATAGATAGTTTATGTTACAGTGATGATGAATACTGAGGCCACCTTTAACGCAGGGACTACAAAAAAATCGTTCAATGAATGGCGTTATGCATAATCATAACATACGAAATCCAGCTTGGAGGGTACTGTACACTACGGTGAATTGATGTCAATTTGACGTATCTGTTTTTTTAACAGAGTACGGACACAAATAGCTTCCTCCTTTCTTCAGTCACATAGCAAATTAATTATTCTCACGTTAGCGTTACTCTTCAATTGAGATATCCATAAACGTTCCAGAAGAAACTATTAGAAGGTATTTTATTGCATTATGTTAATGGAAACTATTTGCTATGGTATTTTAGAATTTGAGTAGTGGAAAAGTTCTAGGTATTAGTGTGTATAAATAAATTCGGCAGAATTGTCATAATATTTATTTAATCTATAATGAAGTTAAACTATTGATGTTGCGCCAATGTACTCGCATCATGGCGATATATATAATTTAGCAATGCCAAGCAGTTAGCTATTGTTACTGAAATTGAACAAAGAGAAAAGTATATATGTCTTATTCAAATGTACTTTAGGGTGAGAGGGGTAACTATCTGTTTGTACTCTGGTAAAGAACAAATACGTCAAATTGACATCAAGGCACCCTACTTTACACTATGTTTTAGAACATGAATAAAAAACCTCCAACAGTGCTTTGTATTGTAACCTAATTAAAGATAAATTAAAACCAGAAATGAGAACAAAATGGCCAGAATCTTTGTAAAAAGGTGTTTTGATTCTGTATTGCTACCGTCCTTATAACTTCATTTTATTTTAATTGAAATTTATTATTACTTCCAAGGTTTTATCAGGTTTTATTTCACGTCTCACCTTTTCTGTCCACAGCTCATGCATGCAATTGTAGCAAAATAAATGGTTTCACTCATTATCTCTTTGGATTACTGCAGAATTTGATTAGAACTTATAAAAATATAAAAACCATAACACTTAATATGAGTCAATTGTTCTTTTATAATAATAAATCTGTATTTTCAATATTAAATACATTTCTTTAAATAATAAATACATTTCTTTAAATATTATTGAAAATTAAAATTTAGTATTAACCTGAATTTTATGTTAGTTATACTGTATGCTTACACATAGGTTATTTATAATTATGTGTTTAATCATCTTGAACACTGTTATTTTTAACTAAATTTATTTGTATATATTTTTTGGTTTCTTGGCTATAATCAATTCTATATTTTTAAATAGCTATTTAATTCGTTTACTTACTGCTTTTGTTCTCAGATCTGATATTATTTAGTGGACACTTACATGATAATGTTTTCTTTCTTCAAGCTCAAATATTCTCTGCTTTTAATTTGCATTATGCTGCATTAAATAAATAACAAATGTAGTCAATTCGATTTTATTAAATTTAAAATTAAATAATTAATTGAATACCCTATCCATTTTTGTACTTTTCTCCTTTAATGGTTTTCCTTCTGAAATCTTACATTATACCCTTAAATTCTACCGTTTTTCAGTAAGGTGTACTCTTTAAGAGGATAACAAACGCCTCTGAAATGCTTATTCAAACACTTGCACTTTCCGAGCACAACAAACAAAAATTAGAGAATAAAACTCCAACTATTACTAAAGAACTGTTAAATTGAAGTGTGTAAAATGTGATATCAGCAGAAAACTCACTGAAGAGGCATTTTAAAAATACAAACGTATAGTGGGTGTTTAAAATCGAAACACAGAAACAACAATTTTGAATACTCTGCATAGTATTAACACCCAAAACCACCCTTTCATACAAAAAAATAGTGTACACTTCTGTGCAATAAAATTAAGCACACACGGCTTTGTTGCATTTATTAATAGCGGGTTTTTTTCGAAAGGTCTTAGTTTTGGTCTTTTAATAAAGGTGTTATTTTCAAGTTATGGTGTTTTATCATTTACTGAAACTGCGGCTAGGCAATTAAAATAGACCAGAATTATACAAACTAGAATATTGTGAAAAATAGTCATAAGACGTGTGCTTAATTTTATTGCACAGAAGTGTGACTTGACTTACTTGACTTATTTCCTGTTATTCCGCTTCGGAACATAGGGCTTCTACGAAGCAGCGCCACCTGACTCTGTTTTTAGCCATTTCTTTAATTTCTCTCCATGTTTTACCGGTTGTTCTGATCTCTTCATCTATTGTTCTTCTCCAGCTCGTTTTAGGTCTTCCTCTTTTGCGTTTGCCCTGTGGATTCCAATCTAGTGCTTGTTTTTCTATTGCTGTTAGGTCTTTTCGTAGAGTGTGCCCAATCCAATTCCATTTTCGTTTCTTTATTTGAGCATTTATAGGTGTTTCTTGTGCTCTTTCCCATAGGTTGTTGTTTGAGATGGTGTTTGGCCAGTAAATTTTATATATTTTTCTGAGGCATCTATTTATGAATACCTGGAGGCTTGCTGTGATATTCTTCGTGGTTTTCCATGTTTCGCTGCCATACAAGAGAACAGATTTTACGTTGCTTTTGAAAATTTTGAGTTTAGTCTTTATTGATATTTCTGTTGTCTTCCATACCGGATATAGTTGTATGAATGCTGCGTTCGCTTTTTGTATTCGTGCTTTTACATCTTCTTCTGTTCCGCCCGTGCCTGTCACTACACTGCCCAAATATGTAAATTTGTTGACCTCTTCTATTTCATTATTATTTAGATAGTAGCTTCGGTTGTTAGTAGTGTTTGTTCTGAGTGATTTGGTTTTGGTACTGTTGATCTTTAAACCAGCGGTTTTTCCCTTTTCAGCTATTCTGTTTAGTTTTTGTTGCATGTGGTTGTGTGTGTGGGATAGTAGACAGATATCGTCGGCAAAGTCTAAGTCTTCGAGTTGTTCTGTGAGGTTCCAGGTTATTCCGCTTCTCTCTGTCTTTGTTGCTTTGGCCAGTACTTCGTCTATGACCATTAGGAACATTATTGGAGATAGTATGCAGCCTTGTTTAACTCCTGTCTGTACTTGTATGGGTTCTGATAGCTTGCCTTCATGGATTACTTGGCACGTGCATCCTTCATATGTTTGTTTTATTAAGTTTAGTATATTTGTAGGTATTCCATACTTTTGCATTGTATCCCACATTTTATCTCTGTTCACTAGGTCGAACGCCTTTTCGAAATCCACGAATAGTAGATGCAGGTTGACTACATATTCTGTACATTGTTCTATTATGATGCGCAGTGTGTTTATTTGGTCTATGCAAGATCTACGGCTTCGGAAACCTGCTTGCTCTCTGCGTAGTTGTTTTTCTATTCTTGTTCTTATTCTGTTTAACAGGATCCTGGAGAATATTTTACTTGGAATCGAAAGCAGGGTGATCCCTCTCCAGTTTTTGCAATTTGTAATGTCTCCTTTCTTTGGGATCTTTATTAGAAGTCCTTTTTTCCATTCATCAGGTATCGTGTTGCTTCGCCATATTTTGACAAACAGTGGGTGTAATGCATCCACCGTTATTTCTGTTTCTTGTTTCAGGATTTCTGGTGGGATCTTGTCGATACCTGCCGCTTTGCTATTTTTTTGGTTTTGGATTGCTTGTCTAACTTCTAGTCTTGAGGGTGCTTCTGTTCTTATTCTTTCTTCTGGTGTTTCTTCAGGATTTTCTCCGGGTTCCTGATCTTGTTCTTCCTCAGCTGTCTCTTCTATTTGACTTAGGATTTCTGCAAAATATTCTCTCCATCGTTCGATCTGTTCATCTTTATTGGTTAGGAGCTGTCCTTCCTTGTTTTTTATCGGTCTGTTCCTTGGATGTTTCCTTTTCGATAGAATTCTAGTTATATTGTATACTTCCTTTATATTGCCTTCTTTTGATGCCTTCTCAGCTCTCTCAGCTAGTTCCCCTGTCCATCGCCTTCGATCTGCTCTTGCGCTCCGTTTGACTTCTTTCTCTTTGAGTTTGTATTGGGTCTGGTATTTTGCTTTTGTCTCGATATTTGTGGAGGCTACCATTTTTATTTTAATATTTCTCCTTTCTTCTATTTTCTTCCAGGTTGGTTCTGTTATCCAGTCTTTCCTTTGTGTACTTCTGAATCCCAATACCCTTTCTGCTACGCTGTTATATGTATCTTTTATTTTCGTCCAGTGGTCTTCTACACTTGCTTCTTCGAGATCTTCTAATTCTTGGAATCTGTTTCTTAGTTGTATTTTGAACTCCGTCTTTTTTTCATTATCCTTTAATTTGTGTAAGTCGTATTTTTTGCTTTGTTGTGTAAATTTCTGTTTCGCTGCTTTTATTTTAATTCTTAGACTAGCTATCATCAGGTGGTGGTCACTGTTTATATCTGCGCCTCTCTTGTTTCTTACATCGAGCAATGAGCTTCTCCATCTTTTTTGTATGACAAAATGATCAATCTGGTTCTGTGTTTTTTGATCTGGGGAGATCCATGACACTTTGTGTATTTCTTTATGAGGAAATAGTGTCCCCCCTATTACCATTTCATTTTCGGCACACCAATCTATGAAGAATTCTCCGTTTTCGTTTTTGTCGCCTATGCCGTGTTTGCCCATTACTTGTTCTAGGCCAATATTCTCTTTGCCCACTTGCGCGTTCAGATCTCCCATTACTAAGATGATGTCTTTCTTTTTTATTTTGTCAATTGTGTTTTGTAATTGTGCGTAGAATTGTTGTTTAGTTTCTATATCTGTTACGTTTGTAGGTGCATAGCATTGGATTATGCTAACATTCCTTATTTTCCCTTGTAGTCGGACTATTATGATTCTCTCCGATACTGGGTTCCATTCTATCATACTTCTTGTTATTTCTCGACTTAAAAGTATTCCTACTCCGTTCAGGTGTTCATCTTTTTCATTTGGTCTTCCAGAATATAGGAATGTCGAGCCGCTGGGCGTTTTCAGCTCGCCAAACTCATTCCACCTGACTTCACTTATACCTAGTATATCAAGCTTGTATCTATTAATCTCTGCAATTGCTTGGTGTAGTTTTCCTGTTTGTAGTAATGTACGAACATTCCAGAAACCAATTCGATATTTCCTTTTCGGGCCAAATGTCGTCAACAGTTTGTCCGTCCGGCTGCTTCGTTTAGTTTCATTAATAAGTAGGTATTTAAGGGGTTAGCAGGTTATTAGCCCACGCCCCCGATTGCCATGGTGGGGCTGCCACCTTGAGCCAAGGCACTGGCCACTTTCGCTGGTGTTCGCGTGGAGGGAAGAGTATTTCCCCTCTTCCACTGTAGTGAATACGGTTATTCCGCCAATGTTCGGTCGCCATTTCCTCATCAGTGTTAATAGGGGGCACCGCGTAAAGGTTGAGGTTGACATTTGGTTGGGAGAGGCTGTGTGTTGCGCATCACCAACCCTTACCCCCTGCACAGAAGTGTACGTCAAATATATTTTTTCTGTAACGTTTTACTTCATTTAGTTGTTTTCCGTTCCTTACAGCACAGCCTGAAATTCAGCATATTTTTTTGTGTAAAATTGTTGGTATCTCCAGAACAGCATTTTGATATAACTTTTGAGCGTTAAAAAGGTAAATTTGGTTCACCACACTTTTTTGAGATATTTCTTATAATAAAAAATGGTTTTGTAATGTGCAGGGCCTTCGTACCTACAGCTAATTTTATACAACTCTAAGGGCCGGTTGCAGAAAGCAATGTTAAGTCTGGCGTTAGCTAACGCGACGTCAAAGTGAACAAAAACGAATCAAATCTCAAATGCTTATGGTAACTAATACATTAGTAAACAAAATTTGATGCGATTTTGTTCACTTTGACGCGATGTTAGCTAACACCAGACTTAACATTGCTTTCTGCAACCGGCCCTTATAGTTTTAGAAACATCTTCTTCCAACAAATAGTTTTTAGGTGTAGCACCAACATATATTTTATTCAGAATATTTCCTTCTTCCAGCTGTTTTATGTTGTTATTAGGTTGCATGCCTGAATTGTATTAGAAGTTAAACTGTGGCATGAAGAAAATATGGCATTTTTTACAACTGCTTTACTTACACAGACCCACAGGCCGACAGACATACAAACTTATTTTTCGTTATCTAAGGGCTATGAACCGTGAAGAAATCTCGAAAAGTGATTTTTTCGCGTTTACACTACGTCTGTTCTCTTTTAGGCGAGAGAAATGAAAATGGTGTTTGTAATTAACATTAAAGAACAAATAGAAAATAGAGATCACATTTGTAAGCACTTATATGCGTAACCCCTACTAGAATATGAAACCATGCATATTAAAATTCCAATGCAAAGATCTACTGTCATCGATTGTAAATCAAGCAATTCAGTCGAAAATTAATTAAAAGGCAAAACACATAGTTACAATATCATTGGGATGTTGACGTATCAATTTGTTATTGATGTTATTGCAGGTAGGTAAGCGATAATAATTGCTTAAATACATGCTAACCCTAACAGTGCTGTTACAAATGACAATATTGAGACAAACCGATGCTGAGAGTGTCCTGTAACGTAATTTACCAATGTACAAATTAATAATAAATAGTGGCATTATATTGGCCGCACTGGAGTTTTCTAAACACTGATACTGCTTTGGTACCAGTTTGTGCACTGAATAGGTCGCTAATTTGTAGATTAAGGCCATGTTAGCTTGTCCCGGAATTCCGTAGATCGGGAAGACGAGAGCAAATAAATATCCTGCTCTGTCGGAAATGGTAACATCACCCCAGTGAAAAGAAAATCGGCAAACGTGGTTGCCAAAATTTGTTAGGTCGGAAGCTAATACTATGAATTCTTGCATCGACCAAAATCTTATTATTCATCGATATACTAAGTTTGCTTTCTAAGCGACCAAAAACCTGACGATGCATAGCCTACCCGTGACAATTTTACCTACAAAGTTATTGTTAAAATAGTCACAGTAAAGCATAACTGTTTTAATGTATCAAACTAAAACGACCACAAATAGAGCAACATTTCACGAAATTCAAAGTCATAGTTGTCGGTGTTGCTCCAATTCAGACCGAGAAATTGTGATGTGTTAGCTGTTATAAATCATAAAAGCTATTCATATTTATTAATATCAGTGCAAAGCATAAATTCATGAGCATACAATGTAAACCATACGGGACATAAGTGAAACCTATTGTAATATATGAGGTCGACAACGAAACCGCAGGCATCTGAAGATTAATGAAAATAATCGAGCAGAACATATCGTGTCTTGTTAGCGGAAAACACTCAAGTAATAGCACAAGAAATAAACCCATCAGAACGATTTGTGAAAATAAACTCCAACGGCAACAATTGAATAAAAAAAATTTTCATCCTTCATTATCGATTAATTCTTATGATTATGAATAATATTTTCGACGCTAAGAAAAAATTACCCTACATTTCAAATCGATGTTGTTTCACCTATATATAAGTGTGTACGTTTTAAAGATCTAATGACATCTCGTATTTTGTATTATATTCCTTGTACTTCAACTCGTTTAATTATTATAGCTATAATGAAGGCCTGATAATTTATTTAGTGCTCCAATTTGTCAATTATCAATTTCCAGGCTTTTCTTCAATGACTTAGTATAGCTTTTTACTAATGTGAAATCCATTTCTGTATTGACTAGTACTGTCACAAGGTCAGCGGCATAGATCATTTCCTTTGCCACTATCTGATGTAAATGCCATACCGCAAATATAGCTATTTTTGGTTTGCATTCTGTTGGTACATTAGTGTGATGAACAACAATGGACTGAGTACTTCTTCTCTTACACCTCTATTAATAGTCAGAACGTCAGAAAATTCTCTGAATGCCTCTTAAAAAGTTTAAGGTGACCTCACCTTTTTCCAAGACTTTCATACTTTTTCTTTGCCAACATTTCCGAAAGCCTGCTGCTACTATACTAATACATTTTTTATATATTGTCAATATGGCTGCCACCGTTAAATCTCTAGAAATGTTTCCTGCAACACATGAGTTATGTTTTATTTAATCAGCTCTACTTTAATATTATATCTGTCCCTCCACTTTTCTTACTTCATCTGTTCTTAAATGGTCTGCTACATCGGCATCGCGGATGTCTGTGTTATAATGAATAATTATTTTCCATCTCCGTGTATCTATAAAACTATCTCGCCTTCTTTCGATGACCTGCATCTCTGTGGCTAGGAGTTACCTTCTGTCAATTTCATTCCATTATTTTTATTCTTTTAAGTTTATATAGGTACGTATAATAGTTTTGTGAATCTCTTGCCGTTTTTCTCCATTGTATTTCAATTTCCTTCCAAAGATCTCTTTCTGCTTTTAACACTAATTCTTTAACTTTCTCTACTCTTTATATCAGGTGATTCAAAGGAAGGTTCGTCAAAGAGATCCAAGGCAGAAAGGGATAGTCATAAGCTGGATGCGTAGTATTGATTCCGAAAGTAGGTCGATTTAATTAATACAATTGTCACTTTATGTCAGCTTAATTTGACAACTCCCAAACCGCTTTTCAGAGAAACCCTTTAATTTTGTAGAATTTCAGTCATGGTTTTCACTCATCATCAAATATTTTAAACGTGTAATGCTCAAAAAATAAATTGTAATTGAGTTTACTCTGACGGAGTAAGTGCAAAATTAAGTAGTTCAAATGTTCCAAATGTAAACGTGGCATACGTTGAGAATTTTTTTCTATATCCGTTTCTCCTTCTTAATTTTCCTTTTTATTTCAGTGTTTTTCTTTTTTATCATAACTGACTCGAGTACTCCTTTCCAGCTACCTTATAGATTACCATTTTATATGTTTTCAAAGCTCTTCGAAATGTTTGTTGTCCTACTCTATCTTACCAAGATTATCCTCCAGCTTTTCGCTGCTTACTTGTAATGTTTTCATTCTGTAGGCTGTGGATACTTATGCTTGACTGCATACGTGTGTTATTTTCTATAACTGTATTTTTAAGTAACTTAATCCAACACCTCCTAGTTGTAAGACTATTACTAGATTGATTTTAAACCTCTAAAGTGACCCATAACTTACTAGTGAGGTAACAGCTATTTATGACGTTACGCCGGTAGTTAAACATTTACACGTGTACTAGTAAGGCAATAAACGCGTATACATTTTTTTGTATACTGAACAAGAATAAGAACCATTTTGATTTTATTAAGGAATTATATCAAACTATTTTCTTTTAAAATGTTGTGAATCTTATTGTACGTTTGGCAGTAGTAAAGTGTATAGTTGGCGACGCTGTCTATGTCAAATTCGAGCTTTGGTTTTGCGTCAGTTTGTGTTAGACTGACGAGAAACCTAACCTGCTAACCGATAATTTGACGAATTTGGCATCTACTGACAGTATCAGCAACAATACACTTCAGTACTGCCAAACGTAAAACACGAATCACAGACGTTGCTAAGTGCTATCGGCTTAGGCCATAAAAACGTACATACTGGACTTGTTAATAAGCTGGTAGATACAGTCGCGGCCATAAAAACCGGAGAAGTTTTTTTGACCTAATTTTCAAAATGCGAAAAGAAGTGCTGACTCTGACAATTCTAATTAATAAATGTCATCAAAAGTCATTATTCAGATTTAAACAATGACTTTTGAAGACATTTATTAATTAGAATTGTCAGAGTCAGCACTACTTTTCGTATTTTGAAAATTAGGTCAAAAAAACTGTCCTGGTTTTTTTGGCCGCGACTGTAGTTGCTACCAGACCAGGATACAAAAAATTATAATCAACTAATGGGATAAATACTATTTTACTCATTACTGTATGCTGGTAGCACTGTGAAGCTATGCCAAATTCGTTATGCGTCAGTCTGTGTCAAATAACAAACAAAAAAACCTAACCTTCTAACCTCGAATTTGACATAGACTGACAATACACTTCAGTACTGCCAAACGTATAACACGAATCCCAGGCGATTCTAATTATATATTTACGCACAACCGGGCCGAAAATGAAAGTTTACATCTTAGTTACCACGACCGCAAGTACAACTTTACGCCCAGCGGGAGGTAAAAAACTCGGGCGCTAAAGTAATCTTGCTGCCCGCAAATTACTTTACCGCCCGGCACCTTAACTGTGGTAGCAATTGCTGACATTAAAAAAATCTGAATTCATTCTAAGTGTTTGTTCCATGCAGTTGTGCGTATAACGTTGTACGTACCTCAGGCCGGAAGTAGATTACGCCCTTAGCCAAATAAAGGCCCTGCTCTGTCGGGCCTCAAATTTTGGCTGGTGGCGTAATTTTACTTTTCCGGCCTTCAATACGTATATAACTATTATTTGATCTCTCGGTACTTTCAAATTTTTCACTATGACTTTACGGCTTTCAATGCAAAATTTATGTTTTGTAGATATTTAATAAGTTATTGAATAAAATTTTGTATGGCACGCGTGTGTTATTACAAATAATTTACTACAGAAACACAGTTGTACCATAAATAATTATTAATTTTCACTTTACGTTCAACTAGCTGATGATCATTTCGTATTTCCCGATCTATTTTGACTTTTGACATCAATTTCTTCTTTGTACTTATTTTGTACATATATTACAGACGACTTTCATTATTCTGTCTGTTTATAATGAGTATTACCAAGCAGCTCTATATTGTTCCAGGCCATGACACTGGGCCTATGCAGTGACCTTTGGAATGGCCTACCACAATCTGGAAACATGACTGCGCCAACCTTTTACAAACATTTACTAGTTTTGATCACTAAATGAACAATTTGTCACTGCACTTTTTCTGTCATTGTGATACATGCCAGTTGAAATAAAATCTTAAAATCACTGCTATTTACATCGTAGTGAGTCACTTCGCCGTAATATTCGATTTAAAAACTATTCCTAATGGGTAGGTACCTAATGCTCCATTGATACTAATTTTGAATTTATCTAAAACAGTAGTTTCTTCAATATAATTTGCCTCGAAGCTAGTGATATTGCAGTCGGAACAAGTCTCTTCGTTTTATTACCTTATATCCGCTGTTTTGTGTGTTTTCACACAACAACTCTAGCCTTTTCAACTCGCCAGTTCTCTAAATGCAAAACTTCTTTCCATTTTTGTGCCACCGTTTCATTAGATGTAAACTTGAACACGCTAACATATGCAACAACTGATGAAGCGTAAGTTGATTTGTAGCTTGGTACGCAACTCTACAAAGGCATTTTTCTAACTTATATGAACTGCCTTGTCAAAATAGTTTTTAATGTCAAATATACGGATGGGGCCATAATTCTACAGTGAATTTATTTTAATGGTTAACATAGCAGCTTCGTTTCTATGCCAGCATTGAATTATGCAGGTCACTTCCATAGTTACAAAGAAATTACCTGCATTCGTGTTAAGCTGAAATATTAGCTTTAAAAGTCTAGTCAATGAAAGACTAATTTGCTCACACACACCAACAACAATAACTAATTAATAATACCCCTAAGCAGTAAATCATGAAGCAAACAGCTATTTTTACTGCGCATTTATTTTAACACTAATGTCAATATAGGTACAAAAAGTTGTTTTACTACTTATTTACGCTACTAGTTAACTGCGGAGAGGCTATAGCGCTGGAGCTCCACACAATAATATTAAATGGCTTCGACTAAGTAGATGTTGAAGAGCACTGCGCACATAACCATAACAATAAATTACTTTCAGACATCTGCTTCAAGCAACGCCATTGGTAGCCTATTGCGCATATGCTTAAGCACAAGAAGCACCGAGCACTAGGGAGCGCACGAATACGCACTTTGGTGTGCAAAGAGTTACTTAATCCTGCCCCTGCTATAATAAACGCTTTTATATAACCTAATTTAGTATGAGTCACTCACCTGCAGTAATGACTAATGAATGCCAGTTGAGTAATACTTGAAATTCGTAGACTCCATCACGGCGATGCAGCCGGCCGTTTCTTTCGTTAGGCGTCCTGGCTTCAAATCGTCAAACTGGAATATATTCAGGATTTTGGTACCTCTCCACAGCTGATTTAACCATGCTTTTCGCTTGTAGTTCCCCAAGTAATGTAGGAACGTCACCGACAAATGGCGCTGAGACACAAATTATACAACTTGTCAATTTAGCGTTCACTTATGCCCGCGAAACGTATTCACTTGCCGAGAACACGTCGGCGTCTCATGTAAACTTAAAATCCGTATATACAGAACGCTTCTGGCATGCTCACCAGCATGAGCACAAACTCACAGGCGCGATTTAAAATTCTTATTTACTTTGCTAAAGCTATTTCTTAAATTATACGAATAAACAGTATAAATATTAATATACACACATATTCTGTATATTGAGATGCTATTCTAAACATACTCAGGCGAGCTAGGTCAAGCTGTGGTTTCAATAGTTATGTGAAGCTTCAACTTTTTTTACATATTTGCATTAATACTGTTCATTGAATTTGTCGCAATTTGTTTCAGATCAATATTTTCACGAAGACAACCTTATAACTTCTCTATCATAATTGATCTGACTCATATCGTTAAGTCTAATTCTTTTTCTTATTTACTAACTATTTTATTAACTAAAATATTTAGTAGGTGTTTGTAGACGTTTACGTGCTACTGTCGCGATTCTTAGATTATCCTCAAAACTAGAATCAACATACATTCGTACATAGAGATTTCTCTATTTCAAGCAGCTCTGAATACCTCACTTCTACTTTGTCAAATGCTTTCTACGAGGAAATTCTAGGCGTAGGAAATGCCGGTTACCATTAATGCAACAGTTTAAATTTCATGTGTCTGTATATTTCTGGATGTATGCTAACTCCTTAAATCAATTTAATTACTGATTTAAGAGTGATCAGTAATATTTCTGTGATGACTTGGTTTCTAAGAAAGTTATCCATAAACTACACAACGCAATTCGAAAGTCAATTATTTTATAGTAGACTATAAGCCTGCTTCTTACTTAATTTAGTAAGTACTTGAAGCAATCCCTTCATTTTGTAATATCCTTTAATTAAAATTTAGTAAGTACTATTTCTGCCACCGCCTTACTGGCATAGCAATAAAAGTGGGTAAAATAAAGCTTGAAAAGTAGAACTAAATTGGAAGGCATGTGAAAAAGAACTAATTGCTTTCGGCGTGATTAAAAAAGTGAAATAAAAGTTAAAGAGGACTTATGATTCATAAAGCATGAGCGATAGAATTTCGCCATTTGCTTTGAAGTCAAACGTTTCCTTCATTACTAGCATATGCGGTTATTCTCAAAGGAGCAATTTGTAGCTACTAATGCGGTGATTTAGCCAACATGCCCAAAAATAGATCTATTACGGCAATTAACGCTTGATAATAGTGTTACGGGAACACACTCTCCCCAAAATAGCATACACTCCTTGTACTACATTAGGCAAGTGTTTGCTGGTAGCGATACGCTGCTGAGAAAAGCCAATCTAATTGCTGGGCACATAATCACAAACCTTTAGGTGCATCGATCGGCGCCTTCGTAAAACAGGTAATTTACGCTCAATCACGGTTAATTATGGTCGTTAACGTTTTATCCGCGCCGCACAGCTGGAGGACAATATCCTGAACATTGTGGAAACTGATGCATGTGTAAGCACCTGAATGATATTATCGCGATTAGGAATATCAAAATTTATAGCGCATCCAGAGCAAATCCGTTTGGTATATTCTTCCTGCTGATACAGCTCGCAGAATCGACGTCTGCCAGCGACAAAGCCATTAAAATGTCAACGATCCTGAGTTTTTCAGAACATTGATGTCGGATGAATAATGATGTTCTGTGAGGGCTGATAAAAAGTAATCGCAACGTTTATGTCCTCTTCTTGTTAGCATTGATGTCGGATGAATAATGATGTTCTGTGAGGGCTGATAAAAAGTAATCGCAACGTTTATGTCCTCTTCTTGTTAGAAGAGATTGTAGAAGTTAAAGTAAGAAAGCTTAATATTAAAATCTGTTCAATTTTTTATATTGATGTATAGGATGTTCATAGATTGAGAGGGTGCTTTCTTATACAAAATGTAAATTATCTGGGAACCTTGCATATTAGCAACGCCACTTTTTGGGTAAAATTGCTTAGTATATCCAAAAGGTTAATAGTCACCATGGTCATGATTACCATCTTAAGAATTACTTATCGCTTCCTTTAAGAGACTCTTATAACGTCAACGAGTGAACAGTACTAGGCTCTCTGTGCGATGTAAATTAGTGCGCGTACAACCTGTACTTCGATTTCTTTAAAAAACAACGCTGTTATTCTAAGTAATTCTGCACTTCATCGGCGCATGGTGTTTATTTTATCATTTTTACGGCTAGAAGAAGTAAGTTTTGTTCTTATTACTTGTTTTCATCATGGGCAAAACCTAAAGACAATTAAAAGTACGGATGGGCGCCTGACGTGAAACTACTGGGATCACGCTGAGTCACGGCGAGTCCCGTCGTGAAAATCGGACCGTGAACGTGAGTGAAAATTTCTAAGGCGTGAATCACGTTTCACGTTAATTTCACGTCTAATATTTAGTAACAAATAAAAGACTGCAGGGTACCCCGCTCCCCCGCTGCTCACTTATGTGGAAAATCTAGAGCTGGAGCAGAGGAAGCAGTATATTGTGCTTCTGTGTGGCAGCCAGCAGCGACGGTGCTTCACACCTGTGTTGTATTGTGAATACTCACTCACGGGCCCATCTCTAATTGGAAGTATAGTTTCTGTGATTAAATGCCAAAAATGTGCAAATTTATTTCACTCCAAATAATTTTACGGTTCTTCTCGATATAGGTGCTCCAAATGTTGGATTGGACGAAGGTCCAACCTCATTATTTTCAAAGGGGACGATTGATCAGATAATGCTTTCGATTCTTAGTCCACCTTAACTACTGAATCATTGAATTCAACATAGACCAGCTTAAAGAATTAGTGAAATTTTTGCGGTTCTAAGAATACGGATTTCGAAAAATCATAAGAAATTTAAAAATGAACTTAAACTGATCGATAAACTGTAATTGGAAAGCAAACGACTATCTTTTGAGGTTAGTGAATTGATCAGTCGTCTCAACGATGTCGAGCAGTTTTCGATGCTAAAAACATCGTAATCAGTGGCATTCCAGAAAATAAGAGCGGTGATACCCGGGAATGTTCCATTATTAGGACGGATATTGACACTGTTCGGCCCCTTCAAGCTTCTTCACAACCTAAGAATAAAAAATATACCTTATATTCCAGGCATTATTATTGTGCGATTCGCTACGCGAAACGTAAAGGATAAAAGTGTAAACCGCGTCGCGTGAAATAAGAAAGCAGTCGATCAGGTCTGGGCCCCCTAATTTGCCTGGATTTCAGGTTGCCAACATCGGATCAAATATATTTATATTTGTAGGCTAAGAATAAACTCTATTAATAGTAACTATGACATTGTGTGTTTTTTTACCGAGCTCTGTATTTTAGTGGTTAGTACGTCTACTTAGCATTCGGCAGGTCGTGGGTTCGATTCCCGCGACTGTCTGCTCTGATTCAGGTTTTTTGGTGGTTTTTGTGAGTCAACAGAGTACTTTCTCTGAGGAAAATTCTGGGGCAGTATTTCTCCATCTTTCCTGGCCTTTCTTCCATTTTCCACCCCATCCTTTCTCTCACTCCTCCCATTATTCCCGTCTTAGCTGATGAGGGACGCAAAGTCCCTATAGCAGCCCACCCCAGTTGGGGGAATTGAAATAACCTTGAACCTTTACCTGTGTGTTGGATCGAAAAGTGGCTCAATGATAGCGTTTATAATAATGAATTATTTAACGATGATTGTCCAGTATTTAAACGCGATCGAAGCTCTAGCAACTCAACAAAATCGGTAGGCGGCGGTTTCTTGATATCTGTAAAGTCTAGATATCAGTGTTAGCAGCAGGACACATGGCAGATACTTTAAGGACCTGTGGATCCGTATCTACTCAGCCTTTAACAGAAATACGCTTCATTTGTGTTATGTCTATATACCTCCGACTAATACTGCATTATCAAAATTTTGACAGACATTTAAGCACTTAATAAAAGTAATTAAAGATTATTCTATTATGATATTAAGAGTCTTTAATTTATCGCACATAAATTGATCAACTGGTAATCATTAGAGTTAGAACCGAAGGCACTAAAAAAATTTAAAAAAATAACAAAAATAGGTTCTTAAATAGGCTTTATTATCTACTATTGTATAAACTAAAAAGCACTACTGAATATTTTTTCATATTTTCCGCTATAAAACGATTTGCTTTTTGTTAGTCAAATGTTTTTGTACCGCGAAAACCATTGCTGTGCATCAAAATAATACGGTGCATATTTCAACGATGATATATCGTGGCGTTCTACATCAGGGATTGATCGAACTTATTCATTTAGATACCATCTTGTGTGATTCGAAATTTCACAGCAATGGTTTTAAAATTTTGATGCTATTACTTGACCTGCAGTACCTCGACTAAGTTTTTCGAGAATTATTTAAAAATTTTCACTTCAACAAAAGGAAAGCCCACTGTCCGGTAAAGTGCAGAGTTTGGGTTTGCAAATTTCGAAGAACATGTGATGTAGCTAACCTTAAATATCGACATGGGAGAAATTGCGGTGGTGCTGCATTTTAAAATAGAATATGAAAATGGCTTTTATAGGCTATATCAAAATTTAGCGCTAACCATTAAAATAGGCATATATAGGCACTATCAAGTTTGTGTGATTGCAGCCCCTACCCTGGAACCTAATTTCATTTAAAAAAAAACATAAGATTTTATGTACAGGAACACGATAGACAAAAAGATCAAAATCCTAACTCAAGTGCTCATTCGGATTTGAAACCAATAGGTTACACTGATGTCAGTTTATCTGAATTTTTAATATCATTACTGATTCAGCATTACGGTAATTCAACACAATATCTAATGTAAATCATAAATACTTAGATTTAATACTTGCGAATATAGATCTTATTCCAGATAATACAGCATGCGATTCTCCTTTTGTACCTGAAGATATGCACCATAGGTCTCTAGACATATAAATCAATTTACCTCTGCTAAAAAATCTACCTGTGAACCGTACTTTGAAATATAACTTCTACAAAGCCGATTATGTTAAAATAAATAATTGCATTGATTCAATTTTCTGGAACAATGAATTAACTAATTTAAGCACGAATGATGCAGTTGGCAAATTGTGCGCTTTAATTACTGCAATAATTAATGAACATCCACTCTTTAAATCTTGTTTTACAAAACGTTTTTCCTTATGGTTTTCATTGGCCACAATAAAATATATTAACGCAAAACTAAAATTTCATAAAAAGTGGAAAATATATAAAAATCGGACAAATGTTCAAACATTTCCCTTGCTAAAAATTTAAGCTACTTACAACGAAACTGCTTCTAACCGACTTGACGTGGAAAACTTGTTTGCAAAGTACTTCACTTCTGTCTGTTCCATCCGCATCTGATCAAAGTATTTTATGCAACAATTTTTCAAATATTCAGGATTGTCATTCCACAAGCGATGAATTATCTTCAATTAAAAATCTGGTATGATACACGCACACAACTTTCTTTTACAAAAAAATTGATTTTTAATTATGAACCATTTGTCAAATATTTTCAAAAATTACAAATTTTACAGAAACCGTACAAAATAGAGCGTTAGTTGAATAGACAAATTTTCCCTAAAATTTTAAAAATGTACCCGGTGTTCTCTTTACAATAGGAGTTAATAAAACAAAAGAAACTGGAAAATCACATCAATACACATTAAAAATGTAAAGTTTGAAAAACATCGTTAGAGCCATTTTTGAAAAAATCGGAAAAACTGAAAAATCACAAGAGCAAACATCATACTTCCGGTTATGCGATTTTCTTCAAAACTTATATATGAAGTTTCAAAGCCATACCTCTTTTCGATTTTGAGATATTCTGTTCACATACACACAGACAGACATGCAGACTATGAATAAAACATAATTTTTAGGTTCAGGGAACTCTAAAACGTGAACATCTGTTGAAAACTCAATTTCGAATTTTTTGGTGTGAATCCAATATATGAGAAAATGATATAGATGATAAATTAATCAAACTCGACCTGAACAAGGGACCTGTATGCGATTCACTACTATCTATATACTCAACACTTGCTATTCCATTATGCTGATTTTGTAATAAATCTTTGCAAGAAAATACTTTTCGGAAAGTATGGAAGAAATGATTTGTGGTTCCTGTTTTTAAGTGGGACATTATAAATTTAATTAAAAACTGCAGGCCTATATCTAAGTTATCAAAAATTGGCAAGGCTTTCGAATCTATTATTTATAAATATATACAGCGTGTCCACAGACTTATTCTCAACATGGAAAACTAGTTTATTAAGAAATATAGAGATTTATTTAAATATGATGAATAACTCCTCGGGTAAGCAGTACCAAACCCCATAAATAAACTTTGAATATTCAACGTAGTTCAGGCGCTGGACCAAAAATGTAAATTTTTGGCTTTCTGATTTTTTAGATAAACCCAACGTACACATAGAGCGGTAGCACAGATACATACTCAATATTTATCTAAAAGACATTGAGCAGAGCCAGGCTCGGAAGCTCAGTGGTTAAGCATCTTGACTGTTAATTCAAGGATGGCTAGTTTGATCCTAGCTCTTCGTAAAATTTCTAAAAATGAAAAATCAGATAAAAGCCTGTACAGAATGACATGTTTCGGAAAAGATATAAAACCGTAAGTTTTATGTTACTATGATGTGCAGCATGTAAAAGAAACCTCGCTAGTTGGAACTTCTTAGTCTCAGCAATATTCAAATAACTTTGACGATAGCAGGCGGAGTACGTAATGCATGTGGTAGTCCGCATGCCAAAATGTTATTCATAACAAACAACAACAACAACGACGACATTGATCAGAGTTGTTATTCTGCTGCGTTATTAAATATTAAATCCTAAAATGTAAATGTCAAAAGACTGACATTATTTTGGCATACGCTGAATTTCGTAGAAATGCAACTTCAGTGTCGTCCACGGCACAGAGTATAGTATGAAAACAACTGTTAGCTTTATTAAATGAAGTTAATGTAATATCTGTAATTCCATAGGGTACTGAAAATTCTCATATTTCTAAACCGTTTTATATAGTGCTGCCCATTGTCTGTTTTATCGGCATTTGGCACGGTTTTAACTGTTTCCAAGGCCAGACCATGAGCAGTCACGGATGTTGACAGTCTTGGAAGTATTACGAATTTGTTGCTTTGCTTGCAAAACCTGCTACAGAAGAACAGGTAGGACTTTCATCAGAAGAATTTTAAGCTGGAATAAGTTTAACTTTTCTTCCAAGATTCACAGGGCGCCCGTGTATTTATAACCATACTGACGTTTGGATTTATCTAAATAACAGTTTTGAGGACAGTATGTTTGAAAGGATTTTCCTCATTCCTGGCGAGTTGGAGGTCCAGAGCTTACAATATTAAATTTTGTTTCTGGGGCGAAGTTAAATATAATGTAATATACATTATTTAATCAAGAAATGGAAGTTAGACAAGTTGTTATGGGACTTAGTAGAAGGTATATTATCAAACGAATTTTCAAAAACGAATGGTGCTTGGTGATGCGTACATGAATAATAAACATAGAAGTATCAGAGAATATGAAGAACCAGCAGACAATACACGTTTACAGGAGACAGACAAAAGATGTACAAAACAAACAATAATTATCTGATATATAAGTGTGAAAGAAAACACACAAGATGAGAGAGATATAGCATGGGTGAAAAGGTAAACAGTAAGAAAAAGAGAACAAGTAAATAATCGATATATTTTTATTTTATTGTATTATAATTCTCTCTTCGCGGTCTCCCATATATTTTCTATGGTGTTTAAAGCTTAATAATTCCCCAGTAATGATAAAACTTAAATGTTCTGCTGTTTCAAAAATCCTACTACGATGTTAACATTATGACATGAAGTAAAGCCAATTTTAAAAATACAAGTTTTCCTATTAAAAACCATAAGTCAAGCTGAGGCAACATTTGGTTTATAAAACGTAGTTGTGTTGAACTTTGTTCATTGTTTCTTCGGCTATATACGGGAAGAAACTCAGAACTACAGTAAAAGTCAAACCTACTTCAGGGACGCATACGCGAGGTCTTGAATTGCAAATCTTCTACTGACGGGAATCAAGTAATTTCTCCAATCCCGCCCATTTCTATTGTATATACAGCCAGACCGTTTCGCTGATTTGATTTTAGGGGGGGCCCTTATGTGCTCCCTTTTCTTTGCCGTTCGCGGATTGCTTTGCCGTTCGCGCATTTGCAGATGGAATTGCCAACGTTAACTGTTTCAAATTTCACACACTAAGTAAATAAAGCAAACGTATGCGGTTTATGTCATGAACACCTAAATAACGTTATTTATCAAGAACTTGTAGACACACTTATAGAGCCTATTGCTTTGAATCTCTTATTACCAAATTGGACCTGAAATAAATTTCAAAATTATAACTTGAATAAACAAATGGACATTCGAGCTCTAGATTCAAGTGGCAGGCTTATGTTACGTATGGAATTTTAGTTCAAGCTTTACTGTCTTCTGGAGCGTTTTTGCCGAAAATTCAATTAAGGTTAATTTTGAAAACACGGAAAACCATGTCGTCAAAGCGTAAAGTTTCTGCCTCAGATTTACCAGACAAAAAACGCAGAAAAGCTTTGGTTTTTTGAGGTTGCAGAGTACATATAAATAAATCTAGTTAATGGAACCTAACCCCGTTTTTATCATTTGTGTGTTTACTTGCGCATCGCGGTTTTGCGCTTCGCGGCATTCTTCTGGAACGTAACCCCCTCGAACGGCGAGGTCTGCCTGTACCTCCAATATCCCATTCCTCTTAAAGGTCTGTCCAACATGGCGTATTACGTCTACAACTTTCCAGTTTCATAAAATACTGAAAACAAACACTAGGCCTCCAGTCCCCAACAGTAGATGCTTTCTGATCTAGCCAGCGATTGGAAAGTACGAAGGCAGGGGTGTTAAAAATAGCTGGGATGTACGAGACTGTCATATCAGCAAAAAATGCAACGAACGGGACTATGCTAATAGCAATTTTTAATGACAGAGGCGACTCTCATCCGATGACAAGCTAATCGAATTAGAAGAACAACAGAAGAAAATGAAATAGGACATAGTGGAGTGATTGGAGTTAAAAAACCGATTTTTAACATGATTACGTTAATCCTATATTAAAAATGCTGTGAAAAGCTCAAGATCACAAGTGAAAGAATATATAGGTGTTAGAGGTAGAATATACGAGTATCACACTCGAATTAATGAAACAAGAGTTCATTAATGTAGTTCAAGTGTAGACTCCCACAGCAGACTACAAAGAATACAAACTCGCGGTATTTTATGAACAGCTACTAGAAACCAAACTTGAAAACCATTCAAACTTGAGAAACAACCGTTGGAGGATATGGATTTGGACAGGCGAACGAAAGGGGAGATATAGTAGTAAACTTCTTAGAAATCAATAGGATATATATATATATATATATATATATATATATATATATATATATATATATATATAATAAACACTCTTAAAAAAACGAGTTAGTCGAAAAAGGCCGTGGAAAACTATGGATTTCAAATATTATAACAATTAAATTGATTACACAATTTCTAATCGACCACAGGTAGTGCACTATGTATCAGTGCTTAAGTGAATTAATACTGGGAATAATCATTGGATGGAAAGGAACAAAATACTAATAGACATAAACCACAAAAAAGTCAACATCGACCTATAAGAAAATTGACGCACAAAAAATAATTCAAAATAACGACGAATATAAAAGAAGACTTAAGGCTCTTAAGGACAGGGGGCAGGCAACACATTTTACAAGAATACATTATTTGAAATGTAATAAACTTGTAATGTTAATTCTGCCTGTCTGAATCAACTTGGAAGATGCCTGGCTACATTAATATGAATCTTAACTATATTACTTGCGGTTTACCAATATGTCCTTACAAACATCTCAGAAACTGTATTTTATTGTATTAGTTGATTTGATTTATTCCAATAAATAATACACAAAAATAATAAGGAAAAAAAAAGTACAAGAAATACAAAACCATATTATAATTAAACAACAATTAATAGTAAACATTTTTGAGTGTTTCAAAACATGAATTGGGTAATATATTCATATATTGGTATTGCGTTTAGCTATGGAGAATGTATATTGTATACGTAAATATTCACGGCAAACTAATCCTTTTCCAAGAAAGGTCATTACCGCTTAGGAATGCAGGTAGTCTAAATGAAACCGCAGGTCCCAGCAAGCGTAAGAAGGGTTGCTTATTTAAAGTCAAGTAGGAGTAATCACAAGTTCAACTCGCTCTCCTTATGGGCCTTAATGACAAACCAGAAAAGAAGAACATAGAGAACACCATTATTGCTAAAGTGAACTAGGCGACGAGGATTTTTAAAGAAGCCGTCGATGAACTGCCTAAACAGAAAAAATTAGGTATAACAAAGAAAATGTGGCATAATAAATTGATGTTTAAAAAGGGGAAAACTTGAAAGCCGACTACGACAGCAATCTTATAGTGTGGCCAGAACATAATAAATTGATAAGAAATGGATTAGGCCAAGACACCAAACACTACAACATTCAAGTAATAAAGGTAACAATTTAAAGAACAATAAAATGAGAGATATGATCTCACTTAAAGGTAGAAACAGTAAAAAAAATATAATAATACACAGAACAGAAATATTGGATGAAGTAGAAAAATATTAAACTCATCTATAGGCAAACAAAATACATCCAAACAAACATCAAACCAGGGGCGTAACAGCCTAAATTAAGGCCCCCGCTTTTATAATGACTCATTTAGATACAAAATTACTAAGGTATTTTATAAAATGCCAAATATGTCAAGGTAAAACTAAAAAAACAATATTTGGACTAGTACCACGTACGATTTACCTTAACTCAACGACTTATAGCATATTGCAACAGGAAAAGCTGTTGTGAATACCTAGGCATTCTTAAATAATGCTCAGAATGAATATGCAAGGTTAGAGAAGAAATTATTTGATATTTTACTGAGTTTTCACTTTGGAATTTTATAAAATGTCCAGGTAATGTTTATATTCTCTTGCTTTTTACTGTAAAAATGGTTGGCTAGAAGTGACATGCAAATAGCTTGTGCTAGAATTTTTTTATATACTGTAAATATTTAATCAACGGAAGACATGGTCATTGCTAAAGAAATAGGGTTAGTAAAGCTCTTTATACACACACATAAAATTAAGGAGATAACAGATAACAGATTAACTATTTGGCCGCGATAATGAACGCAGCTGGTAACAGTTTTTGAATAAAAAGATTTGTCTTTTGAAACACCTGCCTAGCCATTTCTATTTCCTCATTCATACAATAAATATAAATACTTAAGAGAGATACCTAATGAATGTGACAAGAAGAGATGAAGTACGAAATCTTATGGTAAGGGGCAATCTGAAAGCTGAAAATGATAATAACTATAAAACGGCGTTGGCTTGGACTGATAAGAATGTAAGATGAGTATAGCAATCGCCATATGGCAAAGGAAAACTGATGGAAAAAGAACGAGAGGTCTCTTCAGAAAAACGTAGAAGAACGTGATTGGACACTACTACATAAAGAGAAAGCAGATCAAGCCAAAACAAGCGTAAAAGACAGAAAAGAGTGGAAGAAATTCTGTGGAACAAGACCCTTACCCTTCGACACTGAAGGAGCAGAAAAGTGAGTAATATTTAATCAAATGTATTCAAATAAGGAATTACTGTAATGCTCTTGGTATTTCTTCATTTTCTTATGAAAATGTTTAGTTTTGTAGTGCTTGCATTAAGTATATTCCACTTTCCAGCATTTTTTAAACCAAACACGTTATCTATAACTTAAACTGTCTTAAAGATGTTTTTATGTACAACTGTTTGTAACATAGTTTTGTGGCAATATAGTAGCTCTTTATAGTACTAGTAAAATAAAGTTTACTTTAGTTTACTACGTTACCTACTACTATAAAGTACATAACTTTTTTATACTAGTACTATAAAGTACCTTTACGTCAGCTGTCCATTTCAAAATAAATGCTCATCAATGTCAATTAAGGCATCCTAATGTAACATTTGTGGCTTACACAAAATAGACTCGATTTTTCTATTTTAGCGGTCGAGCAAAGCTTTATATACAACTCATACATTATCTTCTTTATTGTCCTCGCTTGGAAAACTCGCCCGGATATAAAATAAATTCTTCAAATAAAGTCATACATAATTAACTTGTTATATGTATAGATAGCTATTATTATTAGGTGTTTTATGTTATAGAGATTTTCAGTTGTACCGTAGCTCTATATTCTTCGATTACCTGCTTTTAGACAATGTAAGGGGAGGATTAATTTTAATTTCGAAACAGTTACATCTTTGATATGTTAGTTCTAGTTCTTTGGAGTTATGTAAATTACTTTTAAAGAAAGTTGTCCAGAGAGTAAATATAATTAAACTACGCCAGGGACAAAAATAAAACTTTGAGGTATTTTGTGATTTGTACATGTTCTACTAATTCGGTTTCAAAGTTAAAGGGTTTTATAAAAGCTTTGTTTTTTATTATTATTATCAATTAACGGCATAGAAACATGTTGAACGTATACCAACATGAATATGACGGTACATGTTGTTAGGAGTAACCTTAGAATTACATCACCAAGCCCAAACGTAGCTCAGAAGCTACGCTTTATATAGTTTCGATACTTTAAATTTAATACAAGTCAGATATTGATACAGGACGTCCAATTGAGTCTGTTGCATTTTAATGGCATATAGCATAAAACCTATGGAAAATGTGAACGTTTTCTGCTTTGGCTTTGTAAATGAGCTTTTTTTATTGCATTAGCTCACAAACCTTTTATTTTGTATCAACATTCTTTCCATTTTCATACTTTTGAAAGGCCTTTTTACCTTTTAAAAATTGTGTGGCTTAGTCTAATTATCTGATAGCGCATTGTTAAAATCATATTTTCTAAATTGGTGTATTACAACGTAATCACGGATTACAATATTACGTGTACTATCAAGTGATAACATTGTGTCTCATTTATTTCCAGTTAACATGTGAATAACACATTTAAATTACCCAACATTTTCCTGTCACTAAGCTGTTGATTTTTTTACTTACTTTCTATACTACCACTTTGTAGATTATGCAAGTGATGTACAAGCCTTTGTCGATCATAATCCCTCAATAAGGAACCTCTGCTAATGTGTTTCCGGAAACACTTTCTACTTCTTAAATAAACGATGAGGCATGCTAGCGACCTGTCATTATTCTTTTGTGGCATGCCGGTTTCGTTTACCCAAACACATATTGCTTCTAACGCGAGTGCAACTGATATTAGAGACATGAACCTGGCTAAACTTTCTTTCCTTCGTAACATCGATCATAACTTTAATTAGCTCTGTCTGGGTTTTAATACTAAAACCTGGTTTTACACCTTTTATTCCAGGTCGTGCATTAACTTTCATATCGCCTAATTACCATCAAAAGTTCAGGTGCTAAAAAGTCTTACGATATTCATGATTTTTTTATGCTTCCGCAGTTATCCTTACAAATATCCTGCGCTTTTTTCTTAACTGACGAGTTTGCTGAGATTACAAAGTGCGAACTTGAACGGGTTCATAAATAAGCACGTCAACTTAACTTTTCCCGTTTCCCGGCTGCTTTACGAGCTGATTCCGCTTAATTTTTAATGTTAATGCCAACTTTGTTAGATGTGTCTTGCGAAGCTTTATTAAGGGAGTCCAGAATTGCATGCTCCAGATAATCTTAAGTTAAAGCCGACGCCGCGAGCTCATAAAAATTGTAGCTTGTTTTTCTTTCCTATCAAACGCTCTATAACTTGCGTTTACCTCTGATTACTAAAAGTTCCCCATTTTAATCAGAAGCTCCTCGGCAATAAGTGAATAGGCACTTTCGTAAAAGCTTTTTCACTATTTTATTCCCCCGGCTTCACTGCATCTTCATGTTTCCTCTTAATATCTTCGAAGCTCACCTACGAATACAAAGGAGCTCTAGATCTTCTCTATCGCACACTTTTGACATTTTAACGTTCCCCGAGATTGAGTATGAAGGGGAATTACGGATAAAAATGAATTTCCCATTCGACAAGTGCTTAGCTTCATCTGCACCAGATAACTTAATCTTTAATTTAATTCAGATTAATGCCCTGAAAGTTAATCTAACTTACCCGCGTTATCAATGGGGTAATCCTATAAATTCTTATAATGCGCTTTATTGCTTTTATCTGCGACGCATTTATAATTCAGATACATTAACTGACCGTAATTAGTGGCGCTTCAATAGCTTAAATTTTCGATTAGTCGATAAAAGCCTGCCATTATTCATACACCCAATCGCGTGTATTTTGCACTTATTAATTTTTAAATTGTTTGGGGCCATTCATTCACCGACGCTACGTGGTAAGGTACTTTTTAATTTCTAGGCTAATCATTTGTCTATCCTTACAGCTTTGACCTTATTAGTAAATCGAACTTACTTCGGTTTCTCCAGTCTTATCTATTTAAGTAATCACATGAATTGAAACTGTGCACTATCGTTCAATCTAAATTCATGCAGAATGCACCAGCGGGTAGAGACTGGAGAAGCACTTTAGAGAATTACTTGCACCTTGAGTAAATCTATAGTAAAATTCAGTGGCCAAATGTTGTCTCATGATGGCTGCTTAAGTAAATCTGAAAATGCTACATGTTGGGAGAATGGGCAGGAAAATCGACGACCAATTAATAAAATTAAATGTAGAATCTAGGTTATGCTATGCTAAAAAATTCATATAGAGGAGCTAATTGACATTTTTTAGATATATGTTCGCAGGTAACATGCATCTATAATATTTCTAGTAGTGTCTTTTATCTATTTTGATAATCACTGTTTTGCTAGCAAATGGATCCAGCATACGACTCCTTGTTTCTTTAAAAGGCTCCATTTCAAACAATAGGAACTAGAACCCGCACCAATTGCTGTTACAACGAATATACTATCAGGCATGATGGCTTACTCAATGCGGATCTAAATATTAGTGGGAACCGAAATATCGGACATGACTGCACTTTTTAATGCTTGTTAAGACCAGCGATTTGTCAGTAACATGTAGTTCACTACTAAATCAGGTATTATAGGTATGTATTATAAACATATAGAGTGGATTTTTATTGCAGCGACTTTATTTGATCCGCTACTATATGAGGCAGTCTTAATTGGGGTGTCTCTTAAAATTCTATTCTTACCATTTTTTTTTTTAATTTGTAATGGTACGTTTATGTAGCCCTTGCGTTGGGCACCGTAAACTGTAATACTCTACTGTACTATGAATTAATATTGCCCTTTGTTTGTTGGTTAACTCAGTCGTAGAAACGCAAGACCCGCCCTTACATCAGTGCAGCTAAGGGTGTGTCAATATTGCTCTTGCCGATTTGCTCGTGATCACCTATAATGCTATAATTGTACATGCAAATCCTGCCAGAAATGAAAACCAAAAGGATACACAATGCTAATAGATAAATGTTATATTCGCTATGAATAGACGACACTGTCCACGAACGTAATGCTGAATCTACAGCAATGTTTAAATTCCGTACTCGAATTCAATGATTACAGTCCTGACTCCGCTAATAATTCAGCGCTTTGTCCTGGCGCGCTGAAACAGCAAGTACGCACACGTGGCCTTTGGGCGCGTCCGGGCTCGTTGCCGTTATTGCACAATGCGTTGCAATGGCAGTTAATTACTTATTGCGGCTTTAGGTTTACCCAATCTTCCTGACCCTTACATTTACTCGTAAAATGTAATTCTAGCGACCAAACCTTTCCTTTATTTTGTAGCACAATAGCCAAGAGATTAGCTCCGTGTGTAGGGACAGTGAACTGGCTTCCTCGAAGCTCGAATCGCAGCCGGAATAGCAGCTTCTGGCTATGGACTGTTGTGTCTCGGAGATGCTTTTCCCAAGCTGGCACTTTAATCTTTCCCGTGGCGTCTTTATTGGTTCGGGCGATACGCACAGCTCGCTTACTGGCAAGCGACTGACTCCCCGCGCCTCTAAGCCCGCTCGTAACTTGCTTTGTTCTATTAATAACAGCACTGAACACTAAATCAGCTGGTTTACGAGCACAAAACCACGCGCGACACTCGTAGGTTTTAAATGCATAATGCGTTTTAATAATATTACTACAATGTAAGCAGTGCAGTTTAGTTTTATTCCTAGCAGAACAATGGTTAAATTCCAAAGTGATTATTAAATGTCAAGGTGACACGAACTCGGTCGTTACAAATTATGTTACGGAGAAAAACCTTTTTTAAACACGTGAAACGTAAAAACCAACAAATCAGCGAAATATGTCTCTAACTTTAACAACACTCTACCCGACACAAATCGAAAGAACTATATGACAAACTAAGGTATCCCTCAGGAAAGTTTAAACCCCGAACACAAATCATTCATGATAAACAGGGCAATGCAATAACGAACTCGACTGAAATTGCTGAGGCCTAGATAAAATTCTGTACTTATATATTCGATAATAAACAGCATTATAGAGAAGTCGACAACTTAAGCAACATAGAAGGTGATATTAAACCAAGCATATTACGTTCAGAATTTGAAGTCCCAGTCAAAAGTCTAACAAATGTTAAAGCTGCTGGAATTGATGGCGTAACCGCAGAATTATTTAAAGCCATGGATCATATTTGAATTGGTGAACTACAAGAAATATGCGAGAGTTCATCGAGCCGTATTCGCGAGTGGTGGTGTTTAATCGCGCTCCACACCTGAATGCGAGTGAACTTAGTTAATCACTGCGTTTTTCTGTGCACGAGCCAGGTATAACCATTTTTGAACTTGCTGTTTATCAACCTTATCTAATATATAAGTATAAAGCAAAACACAGCCGACACGGCTAGCCTTTGGCTACGCCACGTTCTCATCTAATCGAGTAACTACATTTCATTATAACAATGGATAAACCTTTAATTCGGGATCCCACACTTATCTACAAAGGTAGTCAAATACAAGATCACAGTCTTATGGAACACCAGCCGGTGGACAACAATACAAATAAACGCCCTATCACCTCTCCGACGCCCGAAAGCCAGAATAAGAAATACTCGTTTGATAACAAAGACCTGCTCACTAAAAATAAATACTATCTTCCAACGAATATTGACCTCAACATTGATGATACCAAATTATCAACACCAATTCCTACAGCCCGCAAAATACCACCAATATTTTTGCAAAACGCTAATAACTACCAAGCGGTTATATCAGACATTAAGTCTATAACCAAAAAAGAATTTACAACAACTAACCAAGGTTCTCAGTTAAGAATTAACTTAACTGATGCCGAAGATTATCGCCTGCTCACAAAATTTTACGATGACAACAAAGACAAAGTTGCATATTATACTTTTCGCAATCCTGAAAGTACCAAATTATCAGTAATTATGAGAAATGTTCCCACATCTATTACAACCCAAGAAATACTCGAAGAACTTAAAGCAAAACAGCTCCCAGTACAGACAGTTACTCGACTTCTTAAGAATAAACAGCCAATCCCAATTTGCGCAATTGAATTAACTAAAAATGAAAAAGCACGGGAGATATTTCAACTCTCAAAATTATTCCACTGTATAATTAAGATCGAACCTTGACATAGTAGCAAAAATTCTCCTCAGTGTACAAATTGCCAGCGCATAGGAC
The DNA here is from genome assembly GCA_940337035.1 of Agriotes lineatus. Classification (NCBI taxonomy): domain Eukaryota; kingdom Metazoa; phylum Arthropoda; class Insecta; order Coleoptera; family Elateridae; genus Agriotes; species Agriotes lineatus. The sequence continues at coordinate 151,761 of CALNHX010001029.1, forward strand.
ATACAAAAAACTATTGCCACCTTCCAGCCAGATGTGTCAAATGTACCGGATTGCATCATTACAAAGAATGCAAAAAGACACTCTCACAAAAACCACAGTGTATCAACTGTAAAGGTGAACATCCCGCTAACTACAGAGGCTGCCCCTATTATGTAAATGCAAACAAGAAGACTACACCCAACCAACGTAATGTAGAACAAAACCCGAAATTGTACAAATATGTAACTCCAGGCACTACCTACGCACATATCACCTCAGATCAAACCTCAAATAATAATCCACAGCCATCTACCTCTCACTCCCCACAATCATCCTTTATAGAAATATTCCAAACCATCTGGAATATGCTAACCCCATACCATGAACAAATTAAGACTCTCATCTTCTCACTTATCCCTTCTCTCCTCAATGGATAAAATTCCATCCAAATTACTATCTCAACTCATCATCTGCAACTACAACGCCGATGGAATAGTCAAACAAAGAGCATTAATTATTGCCTTCTTAGCAAGGCATAATGTTGATATATTAATTGTCACCGAAACACATCTAGCAAAAGATGAACCATTCAAAATACCACAATACAACATTTTTTGGCAAGACCGTATAACAAACTTTGCTGCAGGTGGCGTAGCTATAATAATTAAACGCTCACTGTCTGCCAACCCATACGAAATAGAAGGCATCACTAATCTAGAAGCAGTAGCCATCAAGATGGAAACCAAAAACAACCAAAATGTAATCATTACAGCAGTATACAAACAACCAAATAAGCGGCTACTCGAGGTTGATATAGCTGCGCTATTCCAAAGCAATACTCCTACATTAGCCATTGGTGATTATAATTCGAAAAATACCCTTTGGGGCTGTATCAGTAATAATCCTAGTGGAGTTAAATTAAACACCTATCTCTCCAACCATGCCATTCAACTCTCAGCTCCTACAGAACCAACTCACTATCCCTACCGAAGAGATCATCGCCCAGATATACTCGATATCTGTTTAATTAAAAATGTCTCTCTTCCACTATCACAAACTGTACGAATGGAGTTGGACTCAGATCACCTTCCAACTTTAATAACGTTTCATGACACCCCGATATTGAAATACAATTTCCCCAGATTAATCAAGGGATTGATCGATTGGAAACTGTTTCAAGAACTGATAAATGAAACAACAACCTGTCCCGCCTCTATAAAATCAACTGAAGAAATTGACGTACATATTAAAGACCTCAACTCAGCAATAACTAATGCAGTAGCGCAAGCGACTACCACTCAGTATAGGCGCAAAGCGAACAATGAAAAGGATACCCCCGCCCACATATTGACTCTCATTAAGAATAAAAACAGACTAAGGCGCATCTGGGCAAGAACAAGAAACATTTTTATTAAAGCACAGTTCAATCGGGCCACTCGCGAAGTTAAATCTGCTTTAGACAATTATAGAATCAACAAGTACAAACAGTACATCTCGGAACTACAACCCAGAGACGCCACAATGTGGCAAGCAACAAAAAGGATACTTAAGCAGCAACCTCAAATTTCTACCATTAAAGTTAACGACCAAGTATACGCCACAGACTCAGAAAAATGCGACATCTTTTCTACTCACCTAGAACACACTTTTACCACACAGATCGCAGCCAATAACAAAGAGTTCGAGCAACAAATAACAACTGAGATAGCCACTAACTTTCCAAGTGACCCAGGATTAATAGTATTTACAACCCCAGAAGAAATACAATCATACATTGACAAGCTACCTATGAGGAAATCGCCTGGACACGACTTAATCCCTAACGTAGTTTTGAAAAACTTTTCTAGAAAACTGATCGCGTTTTTGACTATTTTATTCAACGCTTGTTTAAGATTGGGGTATTTTCCAAACACGTGGAAGCACGCTCAAGTTTTACTTTTTCCAAAGCCAGGAAAAAACCATAAAGACCCTGCCAACTATCGGCCAATAAGTCTACTGCCAACAATATCAAAGCTACTTGAAAAGGTTATTCTTGATCGCCTATGCTCATTTCTCGATTGCAAGGAAATCCTGCCAACTTTTCAGTATGGCTTCCGTAAAAAGCATTCGACTGTTCACCAGCTATCTCGAATATCAGAACTGATCGAACAGGGTTTTGAAAACAAGAAGCATACTGTAGCAATATTTCTCGACGTCGCCCAGGCGTTTGATCGAGTGTGGACCAATGGATTACTATACAAAATGCACAAGATTAATATACCCAATTATCTGTTATGCACTATTAAATCGTTCCTATCCGATCGTACATTCGCAGTGAGGATCAACTCCATACTCTCCAAAAATAAGAAAATAATGGCCGGAGTGCCGCAGGGCTCAATATTAGGCCCCGTGCTGTTTAATATATTTGTTCACGACTTGCCAGTGCCTAATGACTCGACCGTAGCTATGCACGCGGACGATACAGTGTTACTCTCCCAAGACATGGACATACTCACAGCCGTTCAGCAACTCCAGGACAACGCTACTGTTTTAATTAATTGGTTCAACAGATGGTGCATTAATATCAATACGACTAAATGCGAAACGAAGATCTTCACTCTACGACGACCAGTCTTACCACCTAATTTAACCATAAATAACCAGCAAATTGAATGGAACCCCACTGATAGTGCTGTTAAATACTTGGGAGTATATCTAGACAAGAAACTTACCTGGGCTTCCCATATTAATAAAAAATTAAATCAGGCCTACTCAAGATTAGCAATGCTCTATCCAGTACTTAACAAAAAGTCAACCCTGAAGCACGAAGTAGGTATACTGATATAGGAATCCATTCTGAGACCAATAATCCTCTACGCTTGCCAAGTTTGGGGATCAACTTCTAATACACAAATCAAAAAACTACAAACGTTTCAAAACAAAGTAGTCAGGATAATTTTTAACGCACCATGGTTCACTCGAAACTCTCAGCTTCATCGCGAATCAGGCCTACCAACAGTCCATGAAGCTATTAAAAAACATACAAAAAAATATTTTAATAACATCTCTGAGTGCGTAAGTGCAACAAATTACAACACCGGTGCAAAACATATACACACTAGATTAAAACGAAAACTTCCTCAAGACATTTACTTAACATCAAGTGAAAGTGAATAAGAACACTATTGTAAAACTATAAAAATGCTAGTGAGGTGTTTAGCCAGTAGTTAATATGTAATAACAACCATTTTATATACAAACAAAACAGTCATGTATAGCGATCTCCGCAGATCTGACTTAAATTTATATTTAAAAAAAAAGAAATATGCAACAAGATATGGAATACCGGACAGTGGTTTGAGGCATAATGAGTATCAACCTTTGTGCCATTGTATAAGAAAGCTTTATCTACAGACTGCAGTAATTACAGAACTATTGCGCCAACTGCACATGTAAGTTAAGTGCTACAGAACATCCTTCATAAACGTCTGAAGGTATTTCTCCTTCCACAACTACCAGACGAACAAACTGGCCTTGTACCAGGCAAATGCACTAGAGAACAGATATTCAACAGCTGTCAAGTGACAGATAGCACGAGCGTTTGGTGTAAGTATGTATCTCTGCTTTGCAGACTACTCAACGGTATTCGACTGTGTGAATGGAAGTTTCTTTGGAACACATTAAAATCATCTCGTACGACTGACACAAGAATTATATGCAAATAATCAGGCCGACAAGTACCAACAGACTCAAGTCAAAGAAATTTTGCATTAAAACCGGAGTCAGACATGGTTGCATCTTATGGCCAATTCTTTTTAATATACAACATAGCGAACACATCATGCGGAAGGTGCTGGATGGTTGGGTAGGTGGCTTGTCGACAAGAGGAACGAGGAGCAGCAATATTAAGTATGCAAACAAGACACTTATTATAGCATTATTTAAAAAAGAGCTGGATGAAATAATGGTTAGGTTGAGATCCTTAGTGAAAGATACGGATTGAAACTAAATGCTAATAAAATAAAGCTTATGATAATAGATTGTGTGCATAACAATCACAAGTTCAGAGTATCGCAGGTTAAGACATTGTAGCAAAATGCAACTAGCTTGCTTCGCTGATAACAATTACTGGTGAATGGGGGAAAAAATCAAAAGACGTTTGGCGATAGCATGAACGGCCACAATAAACCAGGCAAAAAATCTGCAAAAACTCAGCTGTTACTAAGTGCACTAAGTTAAGGCGTGTCCATTCACGCATGTTCCCTATCGCGATGTATGCAGTAGAAACGTCGACCTTCAAAAAAGCAGACACGCAAAAAATTAATTCCTTTGAAATGTGGGTATATCGACGTGTCTTACGTATACAGTGGATGCTGTTCACAAACTACCGGAAAAATCTCTCCATAAAGAACTTAATGTTGAAACATGACTACCCATCCATCCAATCTTTCTTCCGACATTTTGGTCGAATATCCCGAAGCAATAATGCCATGCAGAGTTTGATTGTACAAGGAAAAATTGAAGGATGTAGATTAAGGGCCCAAGGACCAAGTTAAAGCGTTAACCAGGCATACTTTGCACGATGGTATATACACTTAGCTGACAATCGCAACGCGACAACAGTGCCATCCACCTCATAATACCACCAAAGCCTCTCTCATGGGGCAAAGGATAGAAATATAAAAAAACAAAAAAGTGGTCAAATTCGTTCGAAAGGGGAGGGATGTAGTTCGAAAGAGACGGATCGGTTGCGATAGTCAAAACCAGAGTGTATCCTTGAGGCTGCGCTGTTTTGCGGGGATGGCATGGGGAATCCCACCAGAAAAAGTCCTTTCATTGTGTAGCGAACGGCTCAGGAAGTTTGGCTTACTCTCATAAGGAGTGAAATTAGGAGGTAAGCAAAAGAACACGGCAACGCAACGTAGACGGCAAGCGAAAAGCGAAGGGATGGAAGAGTACAGTAACTCAACTTGTTAACCACGTCAGAGGCAAAACTCCTTTAACGATCTGACGGAGAAAGGTATAGTCAACAGTCATCGCGGTTGAGTGAAGAAAACGGTGAGCAGGACTTAGAAATTAGCGCTTTCCACATGGAGAGAAGGAAAATACCTTTATCTCGTTTGGGATTATTAGGCCGTTAGTAAGTCTCACTTCCAACCTTCGCGAACGTTTCTGCTACAGAAGAATGAGGATTTTCAGATAACAGAAGGCTCTCTTCGTCTACAAGGTTGTTCTCAGATTCCAGATGTGACTTACATTGCTTAGTAATTTGTAATCTAAATTCTTATCTTACTTTAGAAAGTCGCGTTACTGCATTTCGCTTCACAAATAAGTTACAGAACATTAAATTTGTTAACTACTTTGAGACTAACAAAAACAATAATATTTACATCCGGTCACCGCTTAAGGCTAGGGTTACAACAAACAAATTCAACAATATTGCCTCTTCATGGTGTCACGTCATCCACCAATAAAACCCATAGAAGATGTTCGCCTGAGGTACAATTCAACAGGGAGAAACAACATTTATAACCTTATCGTTTAAGGCGTTACTGCCAAAGGTGGTTTGCTGTAAGTTAGGTTACTTATGAGTTAACTAAATTTTAGCTAATGTGAAGGACAACATCTATTTTTACTTGAGAGCACCAAGAAAATAACATAAGGAAACATACATACAGATTGGTGACGGCTAGTGCGAGTATAGGGACGCACAAGATACTTGCTTTTTTACACTTCAATGCACCTTCATTGTTTTAAATGTAGAATATTTTTGTGTTCTAACAAAACGAAGTAATTTATGTAGCTGCTTGCAAAAAAGTGACGAAACTGTATGTAACAGTAAAAGTAACACAAATAGTGTAATAATGTGACAGCAACTTGACAATACAGTACATCAAAGTATCTTCCGCAAAAATTCAATTGCCGTACTTGTCCAAAAATGCGTAAACTGTAGATTAACGATAGATGACCGATCGTTCCTGTCGTAAAGAATGCTTAACAGAATCGATGAACTGGGATCTGACCAAGTTCCTTCAGTGCTCAAAGTAAGTAGGCTTCAGGTAGTCTCCTCGTTATATAGCCTCGGTTTGCGCAAATAGTGGGGCTGGTTTATTATCTTTGACTACTGAAGGAATGCCTCCTACTATTCCAGTTACCAATGACCATTCACCACCGAGGAGTAAGTTCAAACTTCGGAATTCGGGTTTATTGCTTGCTCCCTTGAATCTGATACATTGGCTCTATTTGTCCGAAAAGAGCTTCTGAATCTGTGGGCTTTTAGACTCGAACTGTGCATTTATTACCTGATGCCTTTGTAAGCCGGAAATGGCTGCACACACTCCCGATGGACTATCTTAGAATCCCCGTAGTTTGACTTTACTGCAGTTTTTTCTGAACAGCGCATTTCGAATGGATGAACCTTTTTTGAAGTTGCAGAAGGGATGTGCACGTGTAGGCATATAGTTTAGGTATTTATATTTTTACACAGTGCACTGTATATCGTGTCACGATTTCACTTGGACATCCACTGATAGTGGGCACATTTGTAGCATGAAGTTTAGCTGTTATTAGTGTATTTTGTACTATTTTCGCGTAAAATTCATGCAAGTGCATATGTTGGAACATTCTAGAAAATATTCAGACTAGTGATAATTTACAGTATGCATTCCTTACTAATTGTAATAAGACGTATTCAAATTAGATAAAATATAGCAGTTCAATTCACAGGCTGGCTACGGGAAATTCGGTATTGATCGAGCGACATAACGAGATGTTTTTCAAGTGTTGGCTTTCTAGGTGAAAGATGGACAGCGGCAGTTCAAAGAATGACTACGAGCCAATCAGCGTCGATATGCAACGACAAGAGTCCTTTAAATATCCGACCAGGAGTAGAAATAAAATTTTACTGCATAGCAACGAGATGGGCAACGGAACTTCAGGCATATAGGCTGTGCCTTGGAAATGGTCAAATAGGAGGACGATGAAATATGGCAAAATTTGGCCGAAGAATTCTTAAAGGGAGAGGAGATAGTGAAAATATATAAACAAACACGAGGATATATGAGTGTAGAGAATGATCACATAGCGATAGCCATATAGAAATAGCCACCGAGACAAACCGAATATACAGTTGGAAAAACAAGTAATGTAGGATGCTAAAATTATGAAATTAAGAGAGCGAAGAATGTGAAAAATAGGCGAGAGGGCAAACAACACAACGGCTTACAGAAGACAAAAATGAAAAGTACAGTGACCCAGCACAAATGTGGACCAAAAGAGCTCAACGCATTGAGTAGCTGTAAGTCCAAATAGAAGTTGTATATCAATCTGATGTAATTAGTTGCTTTTGTATATATATATAATCAAAACCTTATTCTACCGTTAGGTGTTAAGGTAATGCAAATTAAATACAATTCAAATGTTAATTACAACTATAACTATAGTTGCTTTTATGAATTACAAATATTATTTGTTAGATAAATTATATAATCCTCTTAATTATTGAATGAGAGAGCTTTTCATTCTTAGTGCATACATATTAAATACAGGGCATGTAATTTTATAGGTATACAAATAGTTATATAGCAGAACATCAATACTGCACGTTAATCCATTCTAATCATCTCTGAGTGCAGCTACTGCTAACAAAGGAAGGGGCATCAATGTTTAAATAATAGCGAATACAAAGCTGGCGCTACGTGTCAGAGTATATTTAGATTTGTGGAGGCTGAGTTGGACTAAAATATACCGACTTTGGGGATTCATAGTACAAAGACTATCAGAACCATAGCAAACACATACGTGCGCAGAGATAGTATTGCTAATTGCTTTCTAAACCAACTGTGGTGAAAATATGTCCAAGCCTAATCCTTCTATTTATTCATTCTAAGCAAATATTACTAATAATTCTAAACGGCTTCAAATGTTATCAGTCGAATTATTTTCCAATATTTTCGTATCAAATTTCAAAAAAGAGAACAAAACTTATAGAACAGAATATGCAATAAAAAATAATTTAAACTCGAAGTGCTCCAGAGGTTTTAGATGTACTCGGTATAGTAAAAGTGTTGCAACATGTATAAGCATTTTCGCATTAAGTGCTTGTAGTAAAGGTATATAATTTATTCTGTATAGGTAACAGTTTGTCTTATTACGGAGCGAACTACATTTCCAGGGCAAATTTTTTATCTGACTGTTTTTACATCATTTCAACGTGCAGAAACCCTAGAAATTTCATAACTCTTTGTTAGATATTACACGGTCGCCTGCTTTCGAAAAGTACTTTTCCGCTGACAGTAAAACACGTGGTGATGTGCTAAGCCTGTAATTACAGAGACTGGTACATTTTTGTTTTATAAACAAAATTAGCAATTAACCTGGCAAATGACAAAATTTTTACCGTGCTTGATGTTAATAATTTCTTCATAAAGAAATCCTTTCCTAGCGAGTTCAAAACAAACACAAATCTCAAATTTCTCTTTTTTCTTTGACGGAAGCTTATTGCAGAAAATATAATGTTAATTGCATTTAGAAAAGCAAGAAGCTAAGAAGCAGTCAACAATATGTTTTTGTTATTCTTACAAAAAGCTGAAATTTCAGTTTTGCGTATACTGTTCGAGTATGTATAAATAAAGTTAAAAATATAAACGGTCCATTACTGTCATAAAATGGAACTGCGAAATTTGGAAGTACTTGAATTGCGTATAGTATACCATACGAGTATTATTTAACAATTACATTACATACAATTATAAATTAGTGTATTCTAAGATGCAAAATTAGCAGATTGATACAGTGCAATGCACGAGATAATACGACCAAAAGGTTTTAAAAATAGCCAACCCAAAATACCTGCGCCAGTACGGTACGATATCTAACTTTATATTTAGACGGAGGGAAATTATAGATACCTTGAACATTACATTGAGTTACCATATCTGAGAATATAGTTTTTCAGCTGACGAACTGTTGTTGCTGGTCTTCAAATATTCAGATAATTTCGGGTTTTCATCACTTAAGTATGTTGGGTTGCCTATTTTCAAACGGCAAACGTCTGCTTTTCCGTGAATCGCCCTGTAGAATATATCTAATTGTTGCAAATTGTTCATAGCATCGATAGAATTTAGAATAGAGCGACAATATACAATTTACATGATGCAACGGAATTTTTGTTGCTGGTCTATAATAGATATTTATATGTTAAGGACATAGCAATAAATTATGGCACGAGGGAATGTTTAGAGCACGACGCGAAGCGGAGAGCTTTGACTTTCCGGAGGGCTATAATCGTGATTATGCATATGGTACATAATTTTTTTTAAATTTTGGTTCTCAAAATTGAAAAAAATCAAGGGTTCAGTATTTTGGCCACAGTCATCATAGTGCTGAGACTGTGAATTTTTGGTATGCTATGATTTCTGTGCAGATGGTTGGTATTGCTATACTACATTGTTGGTGTTTGTTATATTGCTTAGCAACTGTATAGGCCCAAGGGCCGTAAAATCCATATTGTGCAAAATGAAATAAAGTAAAATACCACAACTGATAAGTTACAACGACGTTTGCATTTGCAATTTTTTTTTCATTGGCATCGCTCCATTTAGCAATATATTCAACACATAACAATTAGGACGTAAATCATAGTAGGGCCCATTGGCCTGCTCCTTTAGTTGCTAACCACAACAAGTTAATACTACATGCCTGCTTGAAATGCAGATTCTGGACTTCATTTGGGAGATTCAAGGACCCATTTGCAGAGACCCTGAGTTGCGCAGGCCATAGGTTTGTCTTGAGATTTACGGCTACTACATTTTCGAAATTTGTGTGGTAAGCGTAACGCTCCACGATGGACGTTGATGCAAGCGCGGCTTTGTCTAAATCTAAACCACATATCAAATTCTAAGAAAACTTCAGCCACTCGCGCCTGAAGAACACATCAGCGCTGTTTACGAACCACGCCAGGTAATAGTTGGAAACCATTCGTTAAACTGCCTGCTGTTTCTCGTGCAAATTTAACAGTCGAGAGACCAACGGCTGAGTTCGAAGGTAACACATATTTGTAAACTTTACCTGATACACCAAGGGGGTTGTATTTGGTGGCTAATTGCGCTGATTTATATCATCTGCAACACGTTGCAGATGAAATAATTATAGCTGAACACTGGAAAAACCTATACCTGAATTTACAACAACTTGAGCTCCAATACGACGCCAACTGTTGAGAAAACGTTCTCAAGGTGGAGAATCAGCAGCTTTACGATTGAACGACCTCTGTTTGTCCAAATCCTTGCCATTCTCGATACGGCCAAACCATATCTGTTCGTCTAAGAACTTGAAAATCTTCTCTGTGGCCGAATCCCCACAAATTCGCCTAGAGTACGATAGCGTCTTCAAATGACGAGCATGTGGGAGTTGCCTTGAAGCTACATTTCCACCGGGAGGCCAAACCAAGCTTCGCCATCGCAACGGCCTAGTTCAGGTTAAAATTCTCACTCGCCCGGCAGTACGCATCCTCCAGGAGGCCGCATCGTTGTGCACCCCTATTGCAGCTCCGTCCAGGTCGAATATATGAACGCCCAGCAGTATGCATTCTCTTGGTGCTCATTCTCGCCGCAGCTCTGTCTAGGCCGAAGCAGCCTTCCGTGTTTTAATTTTACTCGAAATCATCGCTCCGTAGAGGAACCAGAACAACCGGAAGAGCAACCAACTTGCAATGACGCGCTCTAATCACTTCGCTTGAATGTATTGTACATATTGATAGATATTCATCCACGAAAATAAAGTCACACATAATTAATCTCTGATTGAATGTTGTAATTAACACCAATGCCAAGAGGCCGAGCTACAATATAAAATATGTATTATGTTAGACGTAGTTGTTTAGTTGGATTCCTGGAAGGTATTAGTTGGATTAGTGTAAAGGTGATATGTATCGACGTTTATTCATTCACTGTTATCGCAAAGAGCCGGGCCACTTTTATATTATGTTTAGATACCACTGTAAGTTTTGATAACCGATTCGTAGATCTTTGGATGATGCAAGAATTGCTATATCATTATCAGCAAGTATGTCAGTCCTGATTATTCTATTTTCGGACAGATGGGTTGTGTACAATAACGATATAATACGGGCCCAAGAAGACTTTCTTGGGGAACTCCTGACTTGAGTGAGAGTATGGGCTTTCATATTTGCAGCAGGAGATTTTCTGTGACTGTTATTAGGAGTAAGTTGATTGGGCAATATAAATATATTAATTTTTTTTTTGGTACTCATATGTTATATAGTATCTTACTTCGACAAGTAATCGCGAAAAAATCACCTTTCGAGATTTCTTCAGATTGGTCACATTTCAGGCCCTGGATGACGAAAAGCAGGTTTCCCAATTTCGTCTGTCTGTTGGAGGTATAGCTCAAAGACTATTTATTGGAGAACGACGATATTTTGCATGAGGATTATGTCTCTCTCTCTCTCGCTCTCTCTTAAGCAGCCTAGTCGACTCTTGGACATAAGCCTCCCCTTGTTCTTTCCAGCATTCTTTATCTTGAGCCAGTTGATGCCAATTTCTTCCTACTCTGCTCTTGATGTCATCAAGCCAGCGTCTTTGTGGTCTACCAACACTTCGTTTATGTATTCGAGGCCTCCACATCACTATGTGTTTTGTCCATCGACGTTGGTCTTGCCGAGCGACGTGCCCAGCCCAACTCCATTTAGATTTCGCTATACTGGTCATAACATCTTTTACTTTAGTTCTTTTTCTTATCTCTTCATTTGTAACGTGATCCCTGAGACTCAGACCTAACATAATTCTCTCTATTGCTCGTTGGGTTGTTCTAAGTCTGTTCGCCGACTTTATCGTTGTAGTTTCCATGCCATACGTCATTACAGGAAGTATGCAGCTGTCAAACACCTTCCTTTTCAAATTAACTGGAATGTCCTTGTTCTTTAGAACATTTATCAGTTTTCCTGTAGCTGCCCATGTTAGTCGAATACGTCTCTTAACTTCAGCCGTTTGGTTTTCTTTGCCCAACTTGATACTGTGCCCTAAGTAAACATATTCTTCGACTCGTTCTATAATTTCGTTTCCTACACGTACAATTACATTTTCTGTGGTCATAATTTTTGTTTTACTTAAGTTCATGTGTAGGCCAATGTCTGCTGATCTAAAAAAAATAGATTAGCAGACATTATATGTCTAACTGGCATGAAACCGAGAAAATGTCTTTCAAATATATATACAGGGTGAGCACCTTTAAAAAATAAAACTTTGTCTATTTTAGCTTTACCTGAAGAATAGATAATAGTTATTTATGGTAAAAGTGTGTTATATTACAAATGATCCACAAAAAAAGAGTTGAGGCAGTATATCCTATTTTCAAAACTCTCACCAGTAATTTAAAAGCTATGAATCTTTACGTGAAGAAAATGTACTTATTTTTTTAACACAGTAGCCTTGCTTTTAAGAATCCAGAGAAATGAAACATGTAAACTATTGGCCAGGGGTCTCTAATTTGTTCTGACGAGAACAGCAGTCGATTTTCTGATACAGAGTGAATTAAAAAAGGAACGAATCACTTGTAGCGGCCAGTCCTTTCGGCAGTTTAATAGCAAACGTAGCTAGTGCTTCCTCAATTTTTTGTTTCAAGGCGCACTAAAAATTTGCCCAAATAAGCTAATTTTGGAAAATATTCAAATTATCTTCAACACCAGTCACTTTTGGTATAGAATATGTTTAATAAAAGTTATGGAAAATTGAAGAAGCAGTCGAGCCATGCAAAAAATATATAGGAGAAGAAATAGTTATGGCTCTTTACAATTCTCAAAAATCTAAAATTCTAAAAATCACCCTGTATAATAAAGTCGACTTTTACTCAGATTAGAAGCCCCTTGCTAATAGGATACAGTTCATACTTTGCCTGTAGCTAGTGAAATTACAAAAAAAAATAGCAATTACTGTATTTGTTAATGTTGTATTTCATGGAAATGGAAATATCATTGTAATCGAATTCGTCAAAATCAATATTGTGCATTTTTCATTTTCACTAAAAATTAAAAACTTCAATAGCGTGAATACGTAGTTCTGTATTGTTCTATGGCCCTATTTTTATTTCCTGTGTCATTCCATCAATAATTGTGGACACTAAAACCAATTTTTGGTTTAGCGCCGTTAAAACCATAATGTCTAAATTCATATCTGAAAGGAATAGTTTTTATCAAAGCTAAACCTAACTTTGACATTTCTTTGAAGCGAACGTGCTGTTGCTTATTGCTTTCTGCTCCGGAGACAAACTGTTGAAATTCTTAGATAAATAACTAGCTCAGGAATAGAGTCCTTTTTCAAAGAATATTCTGCTAGAGATTTCCTGGGAGTACGTTCTCATAAGACCGCCCGCTAGTTTATTACATAAATGTAGCAAATGCCTGTTTACTCTTGTAATGTAAGAGTATTACAGCCGAGAAAGGCTTTACGTAAATCTGGAATTCTTCTGACAACGACAATATTTTACGAGCAGCTGCGATTGTAAATTTCTTTTGCCTAACTACAGCACACGGGAGTTCTAAAAATCTTCTTCTGAATCAGTGTCGCTGATTTGTTAGAAATCTCAGTTTGTAATAAACTACTTAAACTGCAAGCATTGGGAAATTTTCAATTTTCGCATGTCAGTTATAGACTGTCAAGTGGCTGCTGCTAACAGCAGTTTAAATTACAAAATTTTATACCATATCACGTGCGGATAAAGATGCGTGGAGTACGCAGTTAAGAAAATACCTATTTGCCTGAACAGCATCACATTAGCTTTTGCTTTATCATTTTATTGGAAAAATGTCACCAAGCGACAGTGTTAAACTTCAAATATGCTCATATATCATGACAGAGTTATATTTAGATATAACAGAATATTATCTGTCATATCATGGAAATATCTTGAAGTGGAGTTTTAAACGAATTTTCAATTCTTCTTCGAAAAGTTTTTATAATGGATTAAATGTCCTGTAGTTTGGAATGTTTTCAGCCTGTTTACAAAAACATTATTATTAGTTACATGTCTTAACTTTTTTTTACTGTATGTCTGGAGAATTTTATACCCTTCATTATTGGGAGAAACGTGTAATTGTTTATATTATATATCCGGCTAAAGTACGCTTTGTTTCTTAATTTATCGTTTTGTTATGTTCTTATGTAGCCAATTCAATGCGTCTGAAGTCTCCAATGTTGCACTTTTAGCAAATTATTCAAAGGACGTAGTTCGCTGATCGAGAGGACCAGGTTTTGGCAAATATTAAAAATCTGGAAGATTGTTTATGGGATATTTAAGATGGTTGGGCTTGGAACAATTTTTGTGAGCAGACACCAGACAAAAACTTTTTTTATTACAATTGTAGACTAAGTTAACTGACATTGAAATGAACACACTGGATTTTAAAACAATATTTAAATTACTGACATAGAAATTCTGTATTTATACATTATTTCAAGTTCAATGTCGAAGCGTAAAGTGTGGTTATTCGTTTTTTGTTAATTTCGATTGGTCCACTAGCTTTATTGTCTGAGAGATTGCAGTTCGACTTAATAACAGTGATCAACAAATGCTACGTTTATATTAAAATAGGCCGCAGCAATTATAAATTCTAAACTGTGTTACATATTACGATATTTTACATCAATTAACTTCCCTAGACTTAAACAAAAACGCGGGTTCAGATTGGAGCTCTGAATTTGGAGCATTCTTAAATTACATATTCAAACTCGCCTATTTCTCGAACTATTTACACATAAATGTTGATAATAATGTCTAAGTGGATGTATTCTATACCGCCTAAGCTTGATCATTCAGTCCTTACTAATAAATAATAGAACCTTGACGTCCATGGAAACTTTCTGAGATGGTTATTCCTACCTTAGAAATAGATCTGAGAGAACTATTATTAATGGTTATTTATCCAAATTCCTGGTTGTTCCTTCTGGTGTCTCCCTGGGTAGTCAGTTGAATCACTCATTTATTCTTTTATAAATAATGTTAAACATTCTATAAAACATACTTAACCTCAAGTAGCATTTTTAGTGGTAGTCACGTAACGGCGACTGCCGTAGAAACTTTAAAGTGTTTCGTCACTAGTCGCTGCCACGTGATGCAAGTAGAAACTGTATTATTACGTGCCTGTCTAGATTCCGGTCATTTCTGTCGATAGGTGACCTGTTCATCCTTATTATAATGTGCGGAATTAATCTTGCCGATTAGTACGGCGACTTTTGGTGAATATAACTTTGCTTTTCTCTTATATTTGTGTGTTTGTCACTCTATCACAGATGTCTTCTTCTATTGGTGCCTATTCGTTCCGAATATTGGCGACCAGTATAGCTATCTTAACTTTATTGGCTGTTGCACGGAAAGTCCTATAGTGGTGAGGGAGAACCATTTTCTTAAGTTCTGCAACCATAAAATTCTCCTTCTTCCTGGGCCTCTTTTTCCATATACTTTGCCCTGTAGTACAAGTTGCAGTAGGCCATAACGTTGTTGGTTCCTCATAACGTGGCCCAGATATTCGAGCTTGCGCCTTTTTACATTAAAAAGTATTTCGCACTTTTTGTCCATTCTGCATAATACCTCTACGTTGGCAATACGGTCCACCTAGGAGATTCTCAATATTCGCCGGTAGCACCACATTTCATAGATGCCTCAGTCAATGTCCAGGATTCAACCCCGTAAAAGAGGACTGAAAACACGTAGCATCGTAGTAGGCGAGTCTTAATTTTTAGTGATAAGTCACAGCTTTTGAAGACGTTCTTCATCTTGGTGAATGCAGTTCTGGCTTTCTCAATGCGCTGCTTTATCTCAACTGCGTGGTCCCACTGGTCATTAATGTTTGTGCCCAGGTAAGTATAGCTATTAACTTTTGCTATCGGTTGTTGATCAACTAGTAGAAATTGTCCTGGTCGTGTTTGGTTTTTACTGACAACAATATATTTTGTTTTTTTAATATTAAATTCGAGCCCATATGTTCGACTTGTTTCTGACAAACGTGAAATAAGGGTTTGCAAGCTATCAAGACTGTCTGCGAAGATGATTGTATCATCCGCATATCTTATATTGTTCAGGCGTTCTCCATTCACAAGGATTCCCTCGTCAGCATCTTCCAATGCTGTTTTAATTATTTCTTCTGAATAGATATTAAAAAGCAAGGGGGACAGTACACAGCCCTGGCGCACACCACGTTTTATTATAATGTCTTCTGTGTATTGATTGTCTATTTTGATGTCAGCTATTTGATTATAGTATATATTATTTTGAATTCTGAGGTCCTTGTCGTCTAAACCAATAGATTTCAGTAATGAAAATAGCTTACCATGTCTAACTCTATCGAAGGCTTTGTGGTAGTCGATTAGCCCTATATATATGTCGCAATTAAGGTCCCTGCAACGTTGGAACAGAACTTGAACGGCGAAAAGAGCGTCTCTCGTACCTAGCGCATCCCGAAATCCAAACTGAGTGCGAGAAACGTGTGCCTCACATTTTTTGTATCTACGTTTGTGGATAATTTTCAAAAATGTTTTTAGCAATTGGCTCATGAGGCTGATAATTCTGTAATCTTCGCATTTTTTCGCTTTGGACTTTTTTCCAGGGTTATAAAAGTGGACTTCAACCAGCTGTGTGGAATTTTACCAGAATCATAGAAGTTATTAAATATGGAGGTAAGCCAGCCATTTTATGCCTGCATCGTTCATGATCTTAAGAAATTCTGCATATAAGTTGCCCGGTCCTGTTGCTTTACCATCTTTCATGCTCTTTATCGCATTTCTCACCTCGTCAACTGTGATTGGGGGCCCGGTGTTGCATTCTTTATTACATAGGGTACTGTGTCTGTCATCTTCGAAGGTTTTTTCCACGTACTTCATCCAGATGACCTTTTTCTCGTCTATATCCACAACCGGGTTTCCATGGTCGTCTGTTAGGTGTCCTGATTTTTGTAATAGAATATAATCCTGCCGCTTTTTTAACCTTTTTATGGAGGTTGAAGGCATCATGTTTATCCTCCAATATTTCTATTTCTGTGCACTGTTCTTCAAACCATCTGTTTTTAGCTTCTCTAATAGCCTTCTTTATTTCTCTGTCTATCTGTTTATATCTTGTCACATCTCTATCTTTGCATTTCCTCCTGTCCTCCATCATTTCCAGTATGCTGTTGGTCATCCACGTTTTCCTTTTCATGTTTTTGGGTCGCAGATGCCTGTCCAGAATTTTGTCGTTAATTTCTTGTAATTTATGTATCTCGTCTTCTACATTTGTTATTTCATCTTGGGTCTTCATTACGTCTTCAATATGTTTTTGTAATTCTTGTTCTACTTCCTGCTTTATTTCCTGGTTTTTTAGTTGTCTTAAGTCATATTTCATTACTTTCTTATGTAAAGTTCTTTTCAATTTTAATTTCATCGTGGCAACTAAGGGATTGTGGTCGGATCCAATGTCAGCTCCAGGGTATGTTTTTACAGACTTGATTGAATTCCTATATCTTTTATTGATCATAACATAATCTATTTGGTTTCTGACGATGTGATCAGGGTCATCTTGCAGCGACTTCCAGGTATATAGCCGTCGATCTGGTAGCTTAAAGAAGGTATTAGTGACTACTAGTTGTTCCTCCATCACGAATATATTTAGCCTGTCACCACGTTCATTGCGTTCGCTTAGTCCATAGAATCCTATGTTATCTTCACTTTTGCCTTTGCCTATTTTGGCATTAAAATCGCCCATGACCAGTGTTATTTAATTTTTGTGAAGTTTTCTGACAGTGTTTGTTAGATCGTTATAGAAAATTTCCAACACTTCCTCCGAACTATCGGCGGTGGGAGCATAGACCTGAATTATATTTGTTTTTATTGGAATAGAATTAAGTTGAATTAACATCACTCTTTCCGATACTGGAACAAAGTTCGTAACATGTTTAGCGATTCGTTGATTAAGAATCATTCCTACTCCATGAATGTGTTCACCATTGGTATTCCCGGAGTATAAAACTTGATGTTGTTTAATGTGAAAGTTACCAGAACCCGTCCGTCGCACCTCGCTGATTCCCATAATGTCAATAGATAGTTGTTCCATCTCCTTAATGGCATTGTAGATGGTTCTGACATTCCAAGTACAGATTTTAAACAGACCCTTATCAATTTTTAGATGTGCATTGCTGTTTGTTGTATCACAGGGATTTCGCCGGCTGACGACCTGGGAGGCCCTGTGGTCTAGTTGTGAGTTTCCTCCCCTGCCGGCTCTTGGCTTCCGTAAACCATGAGCAGTAACTTCATTTAATTTATTTGTTGTAGCCATTTTGGTTATACTAGTGATACCCCTTCGGATCTTTAATGTAGTGGTTTTACCTTGCCTTCTACATTCCAATGCCGTTGACTATCTTGGTAGTTCTTCCGCCTTCGGGACCAATTTCTCAGCCCAGGGCAATAGAGTGCCCCTACACTTGTCAACTCCTCCACCCAACGCAAGTGGGGACTGCTTATTCCGGCAGTCATTCGGAATAGCTAATTGCAGAGGTAGTTTACCTCTGGGTGGTGGGGTCACCACATCCCTACGCCACCAGAGGTACAAATTGAAATTTCTGCAAATATCCACTTTATAATGGCTGTAATAGTAGGTAGTGGCGGCTACGTGATGTCCACTAGTGAAATTGTTCTCATGTCTGGCGTACCTTTCACGCCTCGCTCTGCGCACGCCGTGTAAGCTGGTGTAACCTCAAAATTGCTCAAAGTGCTTGTCACTCTCGAAAGGAAGAGTATTTTACTGTAGTATCTTATCAGTGGAAACATAATGGCATATTAGATTAGCTAGACTACCTGAAACAATCACAAAGAAAACTTGAGATAAATTATCTGTAATTTATCTAGTGATCCTGGCGCCAATTGGTCAAGGACAGCCACTTCAAAGTGAATTTTGAATGTAATAGCTACTTTGTAGTGGCTATTGTATCATGCGAATCGTGAAAACAATTTGTTTATGTAGCAATAACGCGGCTACCATCACTATATAACAATAAAATGTTCCGCAAATTTGAAGGTTAAGTAAAGTTTTCCAAAACGTGACTGAAACTATCAACTTCACTTTAAAGTCGTCGTTACTTTTATCTCATATTTTATTGACTAGTATATAAGCCGGTTTTTCCCTAGAGTACTTACTGTATGTGTGTTTACCATCATTAGCTTGTGAAAAGCCTACTTGTTTCATTATTATTAGATTTCTCTGTGGATCGGGCAACAACAAATCCAACTTAAGCAATAGGTGTGTAATGAATCCATGCATAGATACACTAATACCAAACGAATGTAAAAAGGTAAACTTTAATGTATTGTTTGAGGCTTTCGCGGTTACTCGAATTATTCTCCTTAGCATAGAATTTCGGCTTAGACCGCGTAGTATTTGTATATGAACACCCAGCATTCTCTGGCTTAATGTGCCTTGCACCTTGTGAAGTCGAGCAAAAACCCGCGCGATGGCCATGCTCTTTGGTGGCTCGTGTTGTTTGAGTATCTTGAGAACGAGGATACTTAGGCAGATTTGGCCGTTTTGCTGTTTGTGCATCCATATTCACTAACGTTTCGCAAGACCTTGCAGCTTGCATCATCAGAGTGAAAGTCGAAAGTGCGACTTTGGCTCTCGATTCGTTTCGATTTCGCCGGTTTGCCGGTTACGCGGTTCAGCGTCATCTGCATCGGCATCGTAACTTGCAGATAGCAGAGGAACTCAGTTAATCGTTAATTATAATAATTGTATAAATGATTTTTATTTGATTGCTAAGGAGTTTGTGCAATAAGTAATTGTGGATATGAATGAAATATATTTGGATACACCTTTATTGTTTTCGATTGCTGGCGATTTATAATAATATAATAATAATTAATAATATATTGTTGTATTTGTATGAGTCTTACGACTCGCTATTCTGCATTAGCTCGGTTACTCCTACATTCTTCCGATCTATACCCAAAACATAATATGTACATTATGTGTTTTGTATTGGAAATTAAGAGGTATTTATTAAGAAGTGTAGAAAGAAAGAAATATGCGGGACTGCTTGCTAATCGCAATAAAAAACAGTGGTAAAACGTTCGGCCGGGTTAAAGGCGGTAAAAATTGATTTATGTTCATATCATATGACGACGCGACGGATCGACCTCGAGCTTCAACCGGCAAGGAAGCAAGGGAAAAAACTGTAGAGCGAGACGCCCAAATGGTGATTTCAGTACAATCTGCCTTGCTTATGCTTATGAGTTATGAATATTATTTACAGAATTTCGATCACTCGCAGGTCGCTGTGATACGGCACGTAGTACGTATCAGAATGAGGTTATTTTTCATTCGAATACTTGGAACGAAAACCGAGTTACATAGGTTATTTCAATAACCGGATAACCGGTTATTTTTCATTCGAATAAGCCCATCACTATTTTAAACCATTTCGCTGTTCAAAATTATACTACAGCCCAGTTAGGAGTTCTCTTTAATTTTGTAGCCCTGTTTAGAACACGTCTATAAAATTTACATAGATCGGATAGAACATATGCAGAGAAAGTTCGCTGATCAACTTACCTATAACTTTAATCGACAAACATATCTGTTAAAACTGTTTAGCATACCTACTCTGTTGGACAGAAGGGCGATCAGTGGCCTACTTAAAAAATAGCAAGCAATTTAAATCTTTACGTTCTGGAATGTAGGTCTAGAAAGCCATTACTTTTCTGTAAAAAATGTATTATAACTTCTTAAGTTTGCTACAGGGCTTTTTTTCTCTGAATTTTTTTTAAGACCTCCACTAAATTAACTTTTCTTATTGTTATGTATCGCGGATTCGGTTTTCCATTATTTTTAATTACAGGTATTTTTGTTTGTTTCAGGATTGGGCGTAAGCTAACTTACCATTACTTATTGAAAAGATGACCTTTCGACGTTGCAGCAAAAACCCATGGCAGCTGAGTTTAAAAATAATGTAGCCGATTCAGGTAATTATATAAAGTATATAAAATATAATAAATAGTACTTACGTTTAGCATTTGAAAACATTTACTTATCGACATATTCTATAGGCATTATGAAAATAGAAGCTGATGCTACTAATTACATTTTATTACTATCCTCTATAGTCTAAGAGCCAGCGACAAAAATAGTTACCTCATTTCATTAAGAAAATATTTCATCGTATGATACTCTCTTAACGTCGCTGATAATTAATTCGAGAGTCTGCCTGGTTTTAGGTGGTGGGAAGAAGTAGAGATATATCTATTTCTTCTGTTCCTTCGGAAAAGTATGTTTAGTTACGTGAAACTGATTTGACAAAATGTCACGTATCCTTTTTAAACTAGGTTATAATTTTTTATCTTTGACAAACATTTTTAGCCATACGTGTTTTTGTCTAATGTCAAAAATGATAACCTAATTTTAAAAGTGTACCTGACATTTTGTCAGGTCAGTTTCACATAATTAAATATGACCTACTGGGGATACTTTTCCCAAGGGCCATAAGAAAATGAAATACCGAGAGATCGAATAAATTTGTAATAAAAGTCGCCTGTGATACTTGTTATATGTTTGAGAGTTCTGAAGTTTATTGTTGGTAGCAGTGTCAGTCTACGTCAAATTCGAGGTTGTCAGGTTAGGTTTTGTGACAGTTTGTCTCAAATAACAATCAAAACCTAACCTGATAACCTCGAATTGGACATACACCGACAGAGTCACCAACAATACACGTCAGTACTGCCAGATACGTTTATTTTATCTGTCATCTTGCACTTTGCTCCCCTGATGCAGCTTTCTCCACCACCGGAAACCAGGCAAACATCCAAATCAATTATCAGCAATGTAACATGGGATATTTTCTTAATGAAATGACGTAACTATTTTTGTCGCTGTCTCTCCGTCTACTACATAAACCTTAATAAATTTTTCTGACGCAAAACATGTTTTGATAGACCAAACCGATATAATTATTTTGTTGAGAATTGTATTTAATCTGACAAATACAATTTTTAGACAATTGAATGAGACTGGTTTAATACCGTAAGCTCTATACTTTTCGTATAAAATACAAAAATTTCGTAGTTAAATTAAATTGAAAAGGTAGCATTTTTAGTTCTGCGTATAGATTTCCAACTATACTACGTTTAACGATTTATCTCAATAGAAGCCCAGAAATAAGCGCTAAATTTGAATAAACTATTTCTATTGAAGCCGGTGGTAGGCAGTTGAACTGACCGATAAAGGTCGATGTTCTCCAATTCATTTGAGTTGGTGTTTGTGTTTATATCTCCTTCAAAATTCTGTTGATTGCATTGAATTTCCTCTGTTTATTAGTACACAACCACAAGGTTTTTATTTCATATTTTTGCAATCCTTTGTAGTTGATTTTATTTCAAATGCAAATATTTGGAATTCTCGCTGATTTTTTAATTTGTGATTTGTGAAACTGGCTCATGCCGAAGTTGTAGGTAGCGAGCAATCAATGCTCCTCACTACAATTTTATTAGTAATATGTTTTTTAAACATATATACCAAATATCGCCACTATAGCACAGAAGGTAAACAGGATTTGTATGTGATTAGTAAACATATTACATGCGAATATCTGTATTTGGTACTTCGACAAAGGCTGCTTTTGATCTCGGCCATTTTTACAAATTTAGAATGTTTCTCGCAATGTCTCAATCACGACAAACCTAAAGTTATATGAAAGGTCTCTTAAAGCTACTTAACTTTCGTGAAGACATCACGTGCTGTGGCGTTAAAGTAGGTCAGAAAATTATTAATAGTCGAATATAAAAGGCAGGATGGATGTAAACATAATAACTCGAAAACGATGTAACCTACCATGATGTTTGCGCTAGTTTGCGTAAAATATTAATGCAAATATCTGAAATACTTTTGGGCGAGTACAGTTTGTCTTCCTTGTACGTGTTGTCGATGTGTATTCGGGTTGAAAGCAATATACGTTAAGAATAGCTACCCTGGCAGACTGACGTAGAGACGCAATGTCATGCGTGCGAATCTCTTTTCCGGCAAGAATTTTTTTAGTTATCGGGAGATGTAGATTTCTATCCATTGTCACCTTTAAATTTAAAATTCCACATCATCGGTGCGCCCTGCCTTATCCTCGCTTTCCGCTAACGGGTTTTCCGACTATATTTTATATCGGTTTCCTTCATCTAGGATTTAGAAAGATAAGTTTCTCTTTATTTTGCGGATTCTCTTTAGGTGAAATCGTCGCACGTATGGCGCGTTATATGCATAACATAATATGATACCTGCCCTACTACTAAGAGTGCGGGTTGAACAAGTTAGGAAGCCTTATGAATACACCTCTGAAACCTAAAGAGGCAGTCGTCCCAAAGACCGCTTAACAGAACATTCTTGATGTCAACCCTGGTGTGACGTATCGATAAAGGCGACATACAGTCTCATCTTATATAATTGCGTGTAAAATAAATATATCAGTATTTATATATGTTCATAGTAGGACATTTTTACACTAATAGTTCAGATTAAGAAAACGGTACTTGGATTATACAGTTTGTCCGCTAGACTGCTAGAGTTTGATAATATTTTATTTTAAGAGGCCCTATCCAAGCGTACTGTGTACCAAATTTGGTTTAAATAACTTCGGCAATAAAGAATATCTTGTTATGATTTTTGTAATTATATGACTCTATCTAATTCGGCTCCTATTATCTTCACTTTAGTAATGTGCCGGCTAATATTTGTTTATACTACTTATTTATAATCGACAGAGAAAAATATACAATGCTGTATGGAGGAGAAGATAAACAAGGGCGACATGGTACTTGATTTCTGATCAGCAAAAACGTAAGAGGAAACTTAATGGAATTGAAGAGAATAAATGGGAGAATTTCATATATCAGATTAAAAAATGATATAGCCAACATCACAATCATAAATGCTTACGCACCAACAGAGACAGCAGAAGAAGAAGAGAAAGACGGGTTTTATGATAAAATCAGCGCTGTCTGCGAAAAAACTCCAAAACACGACACGCTTATCCTCATGGGGGATTTTAATGCAAAGATGGGAAAGGAAGAATATTGGAGAGAAGTAGCCGGAAGAGAAACAGTGCACAATGAAACAAATAACAATGGAACCAGACTGGGAAACCTAGCAACGGAAATGGAAATGTACATAGTTAGTACAAAATTTCAACTCAAACCACAGCATAAAGTAACATGGCTAATACCAGGCAGAACTACTGGAAATCAGATAGACCACGTCCTGATAGGTAAAAAGAGACAAAAAATTGTACAGGACGTAAGATCGTACCGAGGAGCAGATGTGGGAACAGACCACGTTCTAGTGATAGCAAAGCTTAAGTTAAGAATAGTAGGAGAATGGAAAAAACAAACAAACAGAAAGAGATGGAAAATCGAGATGATAACAGAAAAGAAAGCACTATACCCAGAGGAAGTAAAAAAACAATTAGCAGAAAGACCAGAAGGCGACAACATAGATGTAGAATGGAGCAATATAAAAAGAGGTATCAAAGACGCAGCACACAAAATAATAGGCAAAAAATCCACAGAAAAGACAAAGGAATGGTTTGACGAACAATGCCGAGAAATAATACAGAAAAAGAAGGTAGCTAGATTGAAATGGTTAAGAACAAGGAATGAAGCAGACCATAGGGCATATCAAGAAATTAGGAAAGACAGTACGAAACTAATAAAAACAAAGAAGACAAGATGGCTTGAAGAAATAATGGACGCAATGGAAAAAGATAATAAAAATAACACCAAATTATATAGATATATAAAAAGACAAAATGTGAAAAGAAATACAACAAGTATAAGCAACACAGAGTGGATGAATCACTTTAAGGAAATACTAACAGACAACAAGATGGTGATTGAAGAGGAAAAAGATGAAAACATGGAAAACCACATAGAAGAAAGAGCGGATACACCCACGGAAGAAGAATTTAACGACGTAATAGCACAGCTTAAGAGGAACAAATCAGGTGGAAAGGATAACATCGTAAATGAGCTGATAAGATATGGAGGAGAAGCTTTAATCCAAAGAATATTCAAACTACTAACCCATATCTGGAAAGAAGAAAAGATGCCCAGTGAGTGGAAAAAAGGAATAATTGTGCCATTTTACAAGAAAGGCGATCCAAAAGCTTGTGCAAACTACAGGGGAATCACTCTACTCAGTGCTGTATATAAGATAATGACTACGATAATAAATAAAAGATTAATGGTGCACACGGAGACACAAATGGGAGACTACCAATACGGCTTCAGAAGAGGAAGGTCTACCGTAGACGCTGTGCATATAGTGAAGCAAACAATTGAAAAGTTTTATGAGTAGGGAGCTGATCTGCAAATGGTGTACATTGACTTCAAACAAGCATTTGATAGCCTAAACAGAACACAGGTAATAAAAGCCATGAAGAGCATGATGATACCGGAAAAGTTAATAAGACTGACAGAAATGACCATGAAAAATTCACAAGCAACAGTCAGGACAGAAGAAGGAGAAACCGAAGAATTTGAAATTAATCTTGGGGTGAGACAGGGAGATGGGCTATCAACAACACTGTTTATACTAACACTAGATGCAGTAATTAAAGAGTGCAAGTTTAAGGGAACAATCACCAACAAAGCGACACAAGTAGTAGCGTATGCAGACGACCTCACTGTGCTAGCTAGAGACAGAAGAAGCTTGGAAGAATCAATTAACAATATTGAACTAGAGGCAAAGAAAAAAGGTCTCACAATAAACCAAGAAAAAAGCAAATACATGGAAATAAACAGAGGAAAGAACCACAACCAAAGCAGTAAAAATAGGAAATTTTGAATTCGAAGCAGTAGAAAACTTTAAATACTTAGGAATAATAATTAACAGCAAAAGTGAAATATTGAGATTGACCACAGAGTACAGGCGGGGCACAAAGCTTATTATAAATACAAAAGCATAATGAAAAGCAAAAATATAAGCATAAACAGAAAAATGAAGGTATATAAGGCAGCTATTAAACCGGTAGTTGCCTATGGTACGGAGACAGCGAATTTAACAAGCCTGGAAGAAGAAAAGTTACGAATATTCGAAAGGAAGATAGTAAGAAGAATATATGGATTAAAGAAAGTCACTGATGGGGAATACAGAAGATTAATGAATTTTGAAATAAAAGACATTCTAAAAGGAGAAGATATAGTGAAGACCATAAAAGTGCAAAGACTCCGATGGTACGGCCATATAAAGAGAATGGGGGACAATAAGGAAGTAAAGAAAATTACAACATGGAGACCAGATATCATGAGAGGAAAGGGGAGACCGAGAAGCAGTTGGGAAGATCAGGTACTGGAGGATATAAGGAGACTGGAGATACAAACATGGTGGGACAAGGTACAGGACCGAGACAGGTGGAGGAAGTTAACGGAAGAAGCAAAGACCAACAACAGTCTAGAATAAATGAAGAATGGAAGAACGTGGATTAACTCACCACAATAAATGAGTTTCCAGAGCTCACATGAATGAGCGGCTACAATTCCTAAAGGAATGTAGAGCCATATATATATATTTATAATTAATTATATGACTACAGGCTTAGTGTTGATACTCATCAGAATGACATTAATTTCAAGATGGTTTCCTGGTCTTGACAGTAAACAGCTCTGAAATGTTATTTAGATAATCTATGTCCACGCAGTAAACTCTGTTGCTATCCGATAATAATTTAACGAAAGTACACCGCGACACAAAACAAAGCACTTCTATCAACGCGACGAATGGAAGTAGAGTGCAAACCGACGCCACGAGCACATTCACAAAACGACACTTTTAGATGGCAAATTTCACTTTTAGATGACTTCTAAGATGAATCTCGGGCTACCTGCACCGACCTGGATGTAACACGAACAAATCTGCACTCGAACCCACCTGGATGTCGGCTGCAATCCGGATAACATTTTCGATCGCTTTTACTGCAGCTGGAAGCCTGATTATAAGGCTCCACTGCACCACACGTACACTGCTTGCTTATACACTTGTACACGCACTCATCAACTGGTTGCACCGGCGTAAAATAACATCCCAAATACTATCGCTTTCGCTGGATCAAATTGATGCCTCGTATCTACCGGACGGAATCCCATTTTCAAAGGAAAACTTCCACAAATTACCCAAGACACACTCTCTCAATAAAACACAACTTCTTGGTAAACTTGGCTATTTAGTAGGACAAAAATCACCTATATTGAGGGAGCTTGGCAAAAACACAACTAACTCTCTTGAAAAAGCTATCCCAATTGTCTTGTTTGCAGTTTTTCGTTAAGTTGAATGAAATGCCAAGTCTACTCTGATTTTAATTTGTTTTTACAAAAAACCAAGCTATTCTAAAAACATCAATTATTTGCAAGGCCTACGCTATTTTATAATAAATCTGAAATTTAAATTTATCACATTTACTAGACATTCTTGTAATTAATATCTGTTTTGTTGGTTATGTTATAAATTACTAATAATTATTAGTTGAAATATAAGGCTACTAAAACGTCTTCATAGCAATAGATATAAAAGACCTTTTAGAAAACAGGCACTGTTTATATGAACTTTTATGCTTGGTTTTCATAACTGAATCTATATCCACACTTTTAAGACACGAGGTAGATATTTTCAAGGGTAATACCACGAGAGGTGAAAATTGAGAATCTTTTTCATTCACATGCAAATTATTGCGTTTCAATTTTTCGAAACCAAAACTGCGTTAAAAAATGCGCGAGACCGCAGGTCGAGTGAAATTTGAGCAGTTTTTGTTGAGAGAAATTTGTAATAATATGCATGTTGACGAAAAAAAATATCTTAAAAAAATTTGCCTGTAGTGGTATTTCGAAAGAATATTCAAGGGTAATACCACAAGTAGTGGATATATTTTTGACAAATATTTTGCCGTTTCCATGTAAATTATTGAGTTTAAATTTCACGAAACAAAATCATATAAATGTGATTTTGTTGAGTGAAATTTGCAATAATTTCTATGGAAATGGCAAAATACTTAAAAAATATATATTCACTTCGAGTGGTATTTGGGACGACTATTTAACGATATTAATACATAACGATTAACTTTATTGAAAAATAATCCAACAATTAATATTCATCCTCAATTAAATTCAGCGGAATACTTCCAAACCACATTTTAAAATTTTTAATGCAAGCCAAACTTTGTTCAAACAGTTTGTTGGTGTTTAATTTTACGTAACCTAGCGATATCGCTAAGGACAGAACATAGTTGCTAAGCGATATTTCGCAACAAGGCTATTTAGTTTTTGAGTACGTACATTGTTTTGTGAATATTTTGCATGGTGCCCAATATTCAGTGATATACTGCTGTTATTGGTTGAAACAAGCAAATGTCTGCAATATGATTGGCTTATATGTTATAGTATTGAATAGTCAACAATATGGATAGATGACCTTTAGCGTGTTCGACAGCACACATTTTTAACGTTTTCCACTATTAATTCAATACTGGAGCTTCCAACTCCATTATTATGAGTGTTTAGAACGACGCCGATTTGCAAACTTCACTTTCACGTTGTCAGTCAAAGGCTACTCACTAAATTGAAATCATTGAAACCGATCGGGCTCGGGTGAAAACACTGCGACATTAGATGTTTTCAAAGACCGTCAATTTTGATTGGCCGTTTCTGACAATTTGAACAATTTTCAATGATTCGTTCATTATAGTGTTGAATAATCTCTAATAGTTACGACAGAAGGGGAACTGAATTAAAAGGCGTCAATATTTGACTCGTGGAACTAATTTTTATAAAAACGAGCAATTTGACGGACTGAGCACAAAAATCGTTATGCTACTAGAGGTTTGTTTCTTCAGCTTCTTCTTGTCAATCGGATTTAATATGAAAATGAATTATCAGCTCAAATTGCTAAAATTCACTTAAAAGCACTCAATTAACAAATTTTTATTAAAAAACGTGCAACTCTTCCCGTAACCAGGTAAAAATCATTTTTATCTACTTTTTAAAAGTACACATCTGGTGCATCTATTGACTTGCATAAAATTTCAGGGAAATTATTATTCAGAAATTCATAATACTAATATTATTTGAAGATAGCCGAAACAAGGTTGTTTGCATGTTATTAGTCTACCCTTGCAGGTTATTTTTGTTGTTATGCGCCACGGATTGTAATGTAACAAAATCAAAACATATTTTAGGCCATGTTTCTGTTTTCCCTTAACTGTATTATAATTATCATGTTTTGATGGTTATTTCAAAAACAAACTGGGTTATTTAGCAAACAACCAATACGCTTGCCTGCTATAATAATGATGTTTCTGGACAATTCTTCGATTTTATTACTAGACGAGCAAAGAATACTAAGTTAGCAGATGCCGAATAATGATTACTAGAATTAGTTTAAAGACTTATTTGCATTTATTTTGGGTTCTGAAGTTGATTTGTTAAAATAACAGTCTGGAATTGTAGTAGCATATAACACCTAATGTCATGTGTCATCAAATTAGTCCGAATATTATTTCAGTGTTGATAGTGTTACGTTATGTTACGATTATGTGCATTAGTAATAGCGGATGGGACGAGGATCATTAACACGCCTGAAATTCAACTGTGTGAAAATATTACTCGCAACAGCAAATATTGGTGACGTTCTGTTGATATTCGTTATTATAGCAGGCCTACAATCATACCAAAAATATTGCGTAACAGGTTACGAGGTGACACAGGCCTCTGTAAAGGTATTTGTTACTTCCCTCGTTTGAAAGACGACAAATCGGCCTACTTTGATTTTTTAAATGATTTTTGGATTTTTATACCAACATACTTTTTATCGTGGCTGTAGGAGGCACTCTAACTGGTTTATGAACTAAGATGTTAAAAAAATTATGGAGTGCCTCCTACAGCTACGATAAAAGGTATGGTGGTATAGAAAACCAAAAAAAAATTTAAATATCAAAGTAGGCCGCTTTGTCTGAAAATTGAGAGTCTATCATCACTGTTAATTCTAAACAACTTTTCTTAACACTTTTTTGTTATTTCTTCTAATAAAGGTAGTTTACTCTTGGCCATTTTTTAAAAATCGATTTTAAAAACACCCTGTAAATTAATTAATTTGATTGATTTTCTCAAAATCTTGGTTTGAGAACAAGCAGGGGAGATTACTAGAATATTAACATTTAACTCGAAATTTTTTTGTCATTTACACCTTATGTGAACTCAATCCGCGGACACACTGTATATGGCATAAAACCGTGAAAATTTCACGCACACATATACAGGGTAAGCACCTTACAAAATTAAATTTTGTTTATTTTTTCGTTAATTTTGAATAGAAGGAAGTAATAACTTTTATCGGTTTCAGGATATTAAGCCTCTGTTTACATATACAAAAGTAGGCTGGTAACTAGGTCATAACTTATCTGTAGGGTTAAAGAATATTACCCTACATGGCAACCATAACCATATAGCAACCGATAAACTATTGAACAAATCACGGATGTTATGAATCATAACTCCCTTAGAAGTTTTAAAATCCTCGCTCTACGAGCTCGGATTTCAAAACTTCTGCGGCAGTTATGATACTCATAACAATCCTAGATATGTTAATAGCTATAACATTATAGGGCACTCAGTAAACACAAAAACATTTATTTTTTTTAAGTTGGCATGTGCATATAATTTTTGTACTAGGGTTTCCACTCTTGTTTACAGGCAGATTTGAATTTAAAAATGTCGATTAATATTTCTCATTGGCAGTATCAAAGTAGATATTTTTCTAGAAATTCTCACCTAAAGTTTTATAAAAGTTAATAAAAATACGTATTAATAAACGCTACGTCAATAGTATCCAACAAAGCATTTGTATAGTATTCTTAATAGCTGTTATTTACAAAATTTATGACAGATGAGAAGTAAATGTCACACCCTTAACCTATTTGTTTTAGTAACTTTTTGGAAGTACATTCCTAGACAAAGATAAATTCTGGAATTACACCCATGAAATTTTGAAAATCAAAGGTCACTTTGTGTTTTTATGTTTACCGAACAGACTATAGGTCAGGCTTTACACTTGCCGAAAATAGAACTCAACAGATACAGGATAATGTCCCAAAAGAGTCGAAACGTTTCAGCAATAAGACCGTTCCCTTAACTAGAGGCGCGCCGCACTCATTTCAATTAGTCTCGATGGCGCAGTTCGACTTATCGATGCGGTTACGAACGCTATGCAGATGCGAGGGTTCAAGCACCAGCGGGATACATTTTTTTAAATTTGCATATTGTTCTAACTCACCGGAGGGAAGTAAGGTTTAAACCCATTTTCAGATTTTTTTGTATAGCTACCCGCTACCCTATTTTTCTACCTGCCCTATTCGCTCATACAATTTGTTAAAATATTCAAGTAGTACATTGTCAGGGGTAATATAATAAGTAGTACGCTTACTATCGATGGTTTTTTGATGAATATTATGAATTATAATCCCAAAGCTTCTTGCATTGTGATTATAAAGAATTTTTTTTTCTTAAATTATAGATTTTTAGGCGTACCTACTACGAATTACATTTAGGAAGAGAATATAATGATTTAAAATATACGCCAGAGAGAACGTAATACTATTTTATTACGTACGTATCAATGATAATGATCAATGTATGTCTCAAACACGCTTCTTGTAGATTTTTATGCTTAAAACCTAGAAAAATCAAATTACATTTCTAAATTAGTTTATCTGACTTGTGAAATAAAACCAAGTTAGCTCCTAATTAATCGAAAATCGTGAGTTGCTATAATGTTAGTATGGTTAAATAACAAACGACTTCCGGGATTGGACCGTGTCATGATTGAGATCGAAGAACTCAACGTTTCTTCCACTTTCGTAAGGGGTTTCATCAGGAGAAAAAAGCAAAAGAGCACGGTAACTCAAAGTGTTAACCACGCCAGAGGCGAAATTCTTTGCAAGGGAAGGGATAGAAGAGCACGGTAACTCAACGTGTTAACCACGTCAGAGGCGAAACTCGACTGAGGTATGGTTTATTATGTTGAAATCATTACGCATGATTTTAACAATTATTGTTCTTAGATGAAATCATCAGGTTATAACACTATTACCTGTCAACTTGGTCGCCTAAGCTCTGCTATCGGTTTGTGCTAGGGTTCCCGTATAGGAGTAATATTTATACTATACAGGAACTTTACCCTGTGCTAGTAGAGCTGGCGGGTAGCACGTGTCGGTACCCAATTGTCGCCGTACTCTTTCGGTAATGTCGGCATAACGGGTCTTGTGGGCTATTCGCGATGTTTCCTCTTCTGAGGTATTCTCATGAGGCACCTCATCTTCGAATTAATTCGGAATTATGTCTGCAATGGTTGCTGTTGCCATAGCATAGACACATCTCTCTTCCATCGACCGTTGAAAACGAAATGCGGAAAGTTCGATCCCCACATTTCGTTCCCCACATTTCGTACCCCACATTTCGTACTCCACATTTCGTTGTCGGGATATTTCTTCTCCCCACATCTCGTACCCGGAAACTTCGTTCCCGGCCGAGCTCAATTTGTCTCCTAGATTACAGGGTGTTGAAAAACGAGTGCAGCGACCGGAATGCAGTTAGAAAATGAAAGATATTTATGATAAGAGCAAAATAAATTATATTTATTAAAAATGACGGTTTAATCTAAGCATCTTCTTGATATTTCTATAGGGCCATAATTTCTCATTCTGAACAACTTTTCTTAGTAATATTTTGCGGTATCATGAACAAAAAGGGTAGTTTACCTGAAAAGAAAATCATTTTTGGCTAACTGTCAAGGCCGACTTGTTTTTGAATTACTGAACATTTTCTTAAAATTCTTTACAACCCAAGCAGCAATTATAATTCCTATAACATTTTTATGTAAAACTAAAAATACATTTTAATTTCCTCTTGTAAACTCAAGCCGGGGACATACTGTGCATAGTTCTGAATCAGTTTATTATAATAAATAAATTAATTTTTCGAACTGCATTCCGATCGCTCTACTCGTTTTTCAACACCGTGTAATCTAGGAGACAAATTGAGCTCGCTCGGGAACGAAGTTTCCGGGTACGAGACGTGGGGAGACGAAATATCTCGGGAACAAAATGTGGGGTACGAAATGTGTGGAATGAAATGTGGGGAACGAACTTTTCGCAAACCGTTGAAAACTAAGGCCTCTTCTCTCTTCTTCCCGAAGGAATACATTTTTGTCGATGGATCGTCGAAATTACTGTTGGAAAGGTATTCGCTGAACAATGCCTTCCTGGCGTTTTCAGTTAACAATTGTTGTAAATTACGTATACAATTTGCGCTGTTTTGAATTGCGCATGGGCTAATTACTTGTCCTTACTATGAAGAAATTAATGCGCGATAATAGCCTTCAGCGAATAATTTAGATTTTTTTGCCTTTTATTACTAAGTACGCAGACGCAGGGTTATGCAGGTATTTAAAATTGAAGGTTATATTACTATATGTAGTATACTAGCGTGACGTCACAAGTAAGGTTAGATTTTAGCTTATAATTGCTTCTGCACTGCTTTCGTTCTAAAGATTTTGAAAACCAGACCACAGTTTACGCTTCGCAGTTAAAATTAATGTGACTTAATATATTAGTTATTATTTATTTGATATGTTATTTACTATTCCTAAAAATGGAAACAAACATCCACCTTTCAGGCAAAACGTAAAGCATGTTTAACAAATAACGCACCTCCAGGCTTTATATCAGCTGATAGACTGTTCTTCACTATTCCCGTTTGGTACACCCCAATTTTGTCATTTTGTGAGTAAGTAAAAATATGGAACCACCTCCTTTTCCCCTTTCAACAACTTTCTTATTTTGTCTCTAATTTGATAACGATATCCATTTTATAGACACGAAATTATTTAAAAAAATATATATGCACGATTTGGTAATTTTTGGTAGAGACAAATGAATATATTCCGTTACTATGCAATTATATAAAAATGCTGCTTGGCATCCCAGCTAAAGCAAAGGGTAAAGCACAAAATTAAGGTTGCAACCCGAAGCTGTCGCATCAACTATGAGTAACGCTACTAACTAATATAAGAGAGAATGGCGATTCGTTAAATCGATCTGATGCAACTGCAATTTTGTCTGTGCGTAATTGAGACTCAAATCACTGATAAAAGATTTTAAAACAAATAAAAATCTATTTGACATTTCATAATGTATTGTAGTGATACCTTATTTAGAATGAAAAGATAACTAATAATACAGCTTCAGTTATAACGGGTGTTCATAAACAGTCGTCATGCCAGTAGGTTTTGACTTCAGAAACGTATGTCTATTGAAATTGAGAAAAAATGCGCTATGACAGTACTCAATGACGTTCCATTGTGTTGGACGAATTAATCAAAGACATAACATTTTGTTTTTTAAAGCAACTGGGATGACGACTGTTTATGAACACCCGTTATAATATGTTACAGGTCAAAAGTCATTTCTAAGTATTTACGTATTTTATTTCCCTATCCTTGATAAATCAAAATTTTACCTACAATATAGTTAAACTGTAAGTTAAGTTTCTTATTTCAATGTATTCGAGTTTTTAAATGACCTTACGCTATTTCATGCTTCACTTCACGCACCAAGCTGCTTTGTTTGCCTATCCTATATTTCTAAAGTTTTTCCAAATTTTTGTGCTGCTTATCTTTTTAGGCCATTTGCCAATGTGTGCTGAGTCAGGAAGGATGGCAACGTGAGCTATATTTATGAAGACATTTTTATTTCGGGTTTTTCGCTACCATCCTACATTGAGGATTCACTTTGGTGTTGCAATATCTTCTGTGGGAAATTCATGGGGTTCCTGAAAGAGATATTTTCCTGATATCCTCAAAATCAGACATATTCTGGATTTTACCTGACAGCATGCTACGATTTTGGCAGACGACGCAGAACATCTCAACGGTAGGAATAACATCCTTTTGTATTATTTGTTCCGATTCTATTGTGCTCCATTTTAGCTCCTTCTAGTCACGGGGGAATAATATATTTTGTTGTGTGAGCCAATGCCCTCTTTTCATTTGATGCATTTGTGTGCATGAGGATACCATTTCTGCAAGAGCCGAGGTTAGCAACGTCGAACAAGCGTTCTAACCTATTGCCGGGCTTCCGTTGTGGCTTATCGAGATGGCTTTGATACTGGGCAGCTTCCGATGCGCCTGCGTTTTACCTGGTAACCAGAAACAGATCTGTCTTGAACTATTCTTTTCCCTTGCGTCAAGAAATTGGACCACGATATAGCTGCGACCTCGACATAACTTGTAATTATGGAATTCTTTTTAATGTGTTGGTGTTTCGTATTAGTTTTTAATGTGGAACATATCAGATTTTCTTCATGATTATGTAAATACATTATAACGTAGAACTTACCTATTTAGGAAAGATTATTCGATTTAGTCAAACCACTGTTTACATTGTAATCTGCAATGCCAAATCGATCTTAGGTTGTGTCCCACGTACTATCCAAATTATTATTATATACAATTTTGAATTTTGTGGAGCGGTTTTGCATGTACCTAATAATTTAAAGTTTTGGATTTTCACTTCATGTTAGTGACCGAACATCTCGGTTGAATTAAACCTAATTAATCCCCTAATTGCAAGGTATTGCGTTAATTAATTCTGTTTATGCGACGTATTGAAATCTATGAAGATTTTAAAGAACTATTAAACATATTCAGGGTTATACAATTTCCTACTCCGAACCAAGATCTTGGGGTGTGTTAATTATTAATAACATCTAAATGTTCTTTCATGTGTGAGTTTAGAGTCAAATTCAATCCTTTAATAGCGCTATCGCGGTTTTGCGTTTTTATCGAGTAACCTACCGGTAATGAAAATTGCTTATGCTACCGTCACCTTTTTTTTGTGCGTATTACTTATTCATACTAAATATTCATAACTCTTTATTGAATTTATGGCTTTTAGAACGACCCTCTCAAGACTGTGATATTTTCCCGCTATTGAGATATTTAATGTGATATTTGATATGTTGTTGTTGTGCTTTATTGTCGTGCTTGTCTATGTACTGCCGACCACTCTTTGATTGATAATATTATACTGACTCGCTATTTATGCATGCGAATTTTATTTGTGACTTTGCCATCCTCTCCCTTTTTCAGGGATTGGTTAGTAGCGCCGTTCAACGAATACCTTATATTATATTAACAAAGTGCTTGGGTTATTTGGTACTTGGCACCCATGTTACTTTCTCAGCTTAAGATTAGAGTCTATTGTTTAACCCACGGCCATCGCCGGCTGAGAAGTCGGCTGCGTTTGTTTCTCTCCTACTTAGTGTCAGAGTAACGTAACAAGTTTTATTGGGATTTAGTTAAAAAGTAAAACTTCCCATATAAGACATAATTGCCATGAGACCTTAATCTTATTTACTTTCTTTGAATAACTTTATTTTCTGTTTAGTGTTACAAAACCCTATACAAGTCGATAGATAAAGGATATCTTTAATGTAAGAAATAGTATCGAATTCTGCAAATTATGTTTGTTGAAATTTATAATAGTGTAGGTTCCTTCAAGTAAATTTGTTACTATATATGTTTAGTAACTAAGAGTGATACTAGGAGATAAGTTGGCATTGTGACACTAAATACTTTTAAAAATCAAAGGAAACTATGTGTAAATATGTTTTCAAGTTCCAAATAATACGGAAACAATAAAAGAATACCCTTGAACTTGAATTACATTTATTTTCAAATAAAAAAAGTAGTTCCCGACAGGATTTGAACTGCGGCGCCTGCGAATGCGATCTACTCGTTCACCAATTTCTTGCAAGCTTACGGAGCCCTTTTCATAGAGCTGCATTGCAGCTGGCTTAACCTTCAAGCGGGGCATGTATTAAGTTTCGTGCTTAAGCGAGGTGCATTTCAATAAATTCAAGCTATAAAAAATTTATTATATTTCTTTACAACAATAAATCAATTCAGATAATTCTTTGACTAAAAATCGTTTCATTCTTTTTTAAACATTTCATACGCAGGATGTATATATTTATGTCCAATAGTTTTTACGATACCTCGATGCTGATATTAAGCAACACATTCCCCGTACGCTTCGTTTAAACAATTTCTGTAGCATTTGTTAACAATAATTATGAGATTAATTTGATATCATCTAAATCTAGAAAGAATAAGCTTTTCATTAGTTTAAGAATCATTGAGAAATATTAAAAACTAAGCCTGTAGATGCGATGTACTCATAAAATCCAACAATTTTTAGTAATAAAAAATATTGTAATGTAAACCTTCACATTTATATCCGTAAGGTAATTCCAGATAGTGTACATCTTTTTAAAACTATATCTTCGAATTTACATTCTATGATTGAATTTATGGCATCGCCCAAATGTGAGTTTCCCGTGGATTTGAAGGTTTGGCGATTTACGCACTTATGCGGCTCGCGGCCTAAAAAGGTCAACATAACGCACTTATTTTTTGCACTTTTTGACTTATAGAACATTTATACTTTATCTGTTGGGTCCCATTTTTGTCAAAGATAAAGCCTATGTACAAATTACTACTTTTATGTATTTCTCAGTTCAAACACAAATTAACAAAATTTTATTATTTTAAGGTGCTCACCCTGCATATATTTGTCTGAATTTTTCTCGGTTTCATTGTAGGTAGATACATAATAGGAATGCAAAATATCGTCTACCTCCAAGAAATAGTTTTTGAGGTATACCGCTAACAGGCAGACAGGCAGACAGACTGTTTTTCGTCATCTAGAGACCCTGAAACGTGAGGATCTGAAGAAATCTCGGAAGGTGATTTTTTCGTAATTACAATATTTCCTTCGTCTTTCAGATGGGGGAAGTAAAAAGAACAAGTCATATTTTTATTATTAATAGAAATTGAAATACACAGAGATTTGATATGCAAAAAAATCTGCTATTAATTTTAAAATACATATTACAAGATAAAGTACAATTTAAAGTAAAAACAAGTGTTATTTACCAACATATAGAAGAAGTAAAATATCCGAAAGTGTGAAGGTCAACATCGTTGGTAATTACTTGTATGAAATCATTGCTGTGGATGAATTGTAGGTAAATAGTTGGATGTAGCAGATATACAAAAGTGTAATGTTTAATATGGAAACAACCATTGCTTTGGACAACTTGGAGATGAACAGCTAGATGCCTATAGAAGTATAAAGGTCAATGTCATGGATCATTAGGTGTTGGAGACATTGCTTTAGATAGATGGAGGTTCGTCGGTGGAATTTAAGAGAACTCTACAGGATTGATATGTTTTATAATCAGAAGCCTATTGAAAGATTACTGGATAGACTGTCACTGTGTAATTCAGCTGAAAGAAATCTACATACTTGAAATTAATATTGAACATAAAATAATATTGATTTGAGATTACTTACAATGGGGATAACAGTGCCATGTTAAAATGATTTATCTATTAAGTGAGTTACGTTTTGAAGAGTTAATAACTGCATGTAATGATTCTACAGTCTCAAAAATACATAAAATAGAGTAGATAACCAAACCTATCTTGAGTCAACCCAATCTGATCTATAAATGAATTAATTTTATGCAATCTTATTTAAAAGTAATTTTTATAACGAATAACAGTTATAAGTCATTAATTTATTTGAATATCCAATTATAAGCACAACATTGCAGGACTTACATTGCTATTGAATT
Organism: Agriotes lineatus; assembly: GCA_940337035.1. Lineage (NCBI taxonomy): Eukaryota > Metazoa > Arthropoda > Insecta > Coleoptera > Elateridae > Agriotes > Agriotes lineatus. Next base: position 190,472 of record CALNHX010001029.1, read on the forward strand.
TTCTGCATTTATGTGTTCTGAAAACCCTATGTATTAGCGAATGAGTGGGTAACTCTCATTTAACTATTCAAAAGAAGCAAACCTGTTGCATTTCAGGCATTATTGATTTAAAGCAAAAGCAATTCCGTTTATCTAAAATAGTTACTTTGAATAAAAGTTAGCATTTCGCACAGAACTTTTCAATGGCCATACCAGGTGTCATACCCACCGGTTCTATACAAAAGAATATCAGTTCTAATAGCAAAAAATATATTCAATTTGAAGCCACAAAACGTCTTGCTTTTGTGTTCGTTTATGTAATCGTCAACAGCGTTCCCACAAGTTCATAATATTTTGGTATGGAAATTTTTATTCAAGAAATGTAATACATTCGCGGGTTCGTTGAATGGTGGATGCACATAAAGCTGGAGAACATCCATCTATTCAGATTATGAGAGCACACCAACAAATGTTAAAATAAACGTGTCGGTTGCTTCAACCCGGAGAATTTGGTTTTATTGGTTCGTCGGTGTCGTTTGCATAAATTACATACTCTTCCTCAAGCAAAATACTTGTCGACGAAAAACAGATGTTACTTTAGCTGCGGCTTTCTCTTTTAATTTATTACTCTATGGTATTTTGAATTCTGACATAGAGTTTGTTACAACAGAATGTTTTATGAGTTACAGGATATTGCGCTAAATCAATAGCCATCCATTTTTAGTCAATTTTTATTAAATAATATATTTAATATTACTGTTATTTTTACATTATTTAGAAAAAGGTGCCTTGTTATCTTTAATGGGATATTTAATTTACTCTGATTTGTATACTACTCAGACTATATAGAAACTTCTGACCATTAAGATTAGTTTAGGAAATTTGTTTTGATTCAATATAATTTATCAATTGCTGATTCACTTTATCTGAAATTCGTAATTCTAAATTATAATTTTTAATTATGTACACAGTTGTAATTTTTTTTGTCGTGTTATGAAGATTCGTAGTGCTGTTTTGCAGAAAAGGCGTAAGTAAATATTCGAGTAAGAATTGACAATGGTTCATTTTATAAAGTTTAAGCATACTGACTTTGTTTTACACGTAAATGATGATACATGGCAATAAACTTTAATTATGTTAGAAAATGTACAGCTACGCTAATGACATAGCGAAAAAAGCTGATTTACATTACATTTAGGAAATTCACTTTTAACGAGACATTGTTGAGGGTAAAATAGAAACTATTCAATTCTCAGAAAGTGCTTTGCTCATTTTTTAATAATAGGTTTTTTAGTATTGATACAACTTTCCTAAGACAGGCATTCTCATACCGTATGTTCGAAAGTTTTATATGAATTAAAGAAAATTTAGAAAATGTTGTCTCTGCCGTTCATTAATTCATTGATATTAACGGGAATTCATCCAATCATTATAATGCATGGTAAACTAGTGAACTTAGAATTCATAATGGATAATTAGGATTTGAGAGAAATTAAAGATAATAAACTAATTATCATCATACAAATTATTACGATATGATAAGGTTAGGTATGCTAATGATGGCTTGCTAACGCATTTCTTTAGGTTAAAGGGAACTGTGTTAACTTATAGATATTATTTCTTTATTCATGTAGAATGGTGCCGCCAATGGGTCGGTTAACATAGCACCACCAACTATTCCGAATGATCTCCAAATCGAGCGCTTGATTCTTTATATCTAGCGCAACCTAGCGCCACAAATTATTACGCTAGCGCCATTACAGTTTCGGATATTTTTACTGGTCTTTTCGGGGGGTGCTAAGTTAACGCTAGCACCACCAATTAACGATAGGCTTCTGAAAACCTAGCGCTAGATTCTCTACACCTAGCGCCACCTGGCGCCACAAATTTTACACCTAGCGCTTTTCCCATTTGAATTGTACGGCATAAAATTGATCGTTAACATAGCACCACCAACTATTTCAAATGATCTCCAAATCAAGCGCTTGATTCTTTATATCTAGCGCAACCTAGCGCCACAAATTATTACGCTACCGCCATTGCGGTTTCGGATATTTTTACTGATCTTTTCGGGGGGTGCTAAGTTAACGTTAGCACCACCAATTAACGATAGGCTTCTGAAAACCTAGCGCTAGATTCTCTACACCTAGCGCCACCTGGCGCCACAAATTTTACACCTAGCGCTTTTCCCATTTGAATTGTACGGCATAAAATTGATCGTTAACATAGCACCACCAACTATTCCAAATGATCTCCAAATCAAGCGCTTGATTCTTTATATCTAACGCAACCTAGCGCCACAAATTATCACGCTACCGCCATTGCGGTTTCGGATATTTTTACTGGTCTTTTCGGGGGCTGCTAAGTTAACGCTAGCACCACCAATTGACGATAGGCTTCTGAAAACCTAGCGCTAGATTCTCTACACCTAGCGCAACCTGGCGCAACAAATTATTACGCTAGCGCCATTGCAGTTTCAGATATTTTTACTGGTCTTTTCGGGGGGTGATAAGTTAACGCTAGCACCACCAATTAACGATAGGCTTCTGAAAACCTAGCGCTAGATTCTCTACACCTAGCGCAATCTGGCGCCACAAATTATTACGCTAGTGCCATTGCAGTTTCGGATATTTTTACTGGTGTTTTCGGGAGGTGCTAAGTTAACGGTAGCACCACCAATTAACGATAGGCTTCTGAAAACTTATCGCTAGATTCTCTACATCTAGCGCAATCTGGCGCCACAAATTATTACGCTAGCGCCATTGCAGTTTCAGATATTTTTACTGGTCTTTTCGGGGGGTGCTAAGTTAACGCTAGCACCACCGATTAACGATAGACTTCTGAAAACCTAGCGCTATGATCTTCGCTGTTCCAACCTTTCTCCGTCTGGTGTCATAAATGCAATAGTAGATTTTCATATTTACTGTGACTGTAGTTGCAACTCTACACTTTATTCACCGAAGTTACAATTATCAGCCGCAACTAGATTACCACTAAACTTGACAGACAATTTGGATTAAAGAGACATAGCCTTTTCGCTGCTTTTGTGAATGCCATAATCAATCAGTCATGTTTTTAATATGAAAAATAAGAAATAAGAAATAAGTTTTGACACAAACTGACCAAAACCTAATCTGCTAACCTCGAATTTGACATAGACTTACACCAATGACATGTAAACAGAAAGTTGGGGACTTTGATTCAATTTATTAATCATATTAAATACTGTATCAAGTGATAGGCGTTTTTTGTATGATGGGTTGTCTTCAACTTTTGGTCAGAAGTAACCCACTCGTGACTAACCCTGTATATTATACTTACATCCTGTGATGTAAACTTTAATAAAATCGTATCTATGAGTAATGAACTTAGTGCTGATATTTGTAACTAGGGTTGCAGACTTTACTGACTCGACTAGCTGAATAAAGTATAACTCTGAATCAGCTGTGCGGGTTATAGTGCTGTGACTGCCGGTTATAGTGCAGTGACTGCAACCTCCTTTTTAATAAATTGCCTGAAAGTTTTTATAGAATTGTAATATAGTAGGTGCATGCACAAGTAAGTTATATTTTATTTATACGCCGATTTTGAAAAAGAATTGTTGCCCCAAAACATAACATTGATTAAATGTGCTGATACACTAACAAATATTTTCGGAAAAATATTAGATGACGTTTACATGGGTTTGCAAGAAATGCAATGTAATGACTGTGGAGACATGTCACAGCAGCCCATAAAATCAGTTGCCTTGGTTGTTCAAAATGTTAAAGAAATTGAAGCAGCAATGGAATCATATATTAGTCCTAAACAATATTTTTGTGGTCAATGCTCAACAAGGAATTGTACCTCCAAAATTTCTGTAGGCAACTTTTATAATAATAGAACCATTAAATGTCATTAGTAAAAGAGGGGAATTTATTGTAAGATTAGACGATGTTCCAAAGCATTTGAAGGTGAACAGCACAAAATATATTTTACGAGGTTGCATTGGGTATGTTGGAGGTTACGAGGTTACGGTGATTGGCCATTTTATTGCATACGCGTATCGTCATAATGACAAGTGTGAAGAGTACAATGATCTCCAAATAACGAAAAGTTGCTGTTCCCCTACCACAGTAATTCGTTGCTTTTCTTTGTTCTATTCATTATAATTTTATACAAGGTAGTGCGAGTTATGATGTCATTTGCTTGCACAAATTGCAACGTTTTAAATTATTGGTCGTATTAACTGTACGTGCAGAAGGCCCACCCGTAATGTTTTTTTAGTTTCCATAAGAAGAGCTTGCTTTATATTTTTATCTTACTTTATTATTATAGCGTTCGAGTAATTTAATAAAATATATTAAGTAGATCGTATTACCTTAATTTGCTTTATAGTTTTATAAAATTTTTATTTTTGTTTTTAATAATACATTATATATATTGGAACTTTCTTGAAGTTTATTTTTTCATTGCAGATATATGCAGGGTGAGAAAACGAAAATTATTCACTACTTTGTAATTTAGGGAGTCACATACAACGACCAATATTTTTATTTTATTATATGATATAAACTTTTTGTTTTCTTATCCTGTGTAAGTATGTATCTGTATATGATGTACTCGCTCCAAAATTATAATTGCACTAAACAGTGCATGCTGTGGAATATTCTACTGGTACAATTTTGTTCAACAGTTTGTGTTGAACAAAATTAAATTAAATTATCTCAGTAATGTCAACCAATATTTATAGGTAATTTAGTACAAGATGGAGCTAGCTTTGAAATCTATGTTGCCGAATTGTGCTCGGTCTGAAGAGTCTAGCGCTAGGTTTTCAGTAGTCTGTCGTTAATTATTGGTGGCGTAATAATTTGTGGCGCCAGATTACGCTATGTGTAGAGAATCTAGCGCTAGGTTTTCAGAAGCCTATCGTTAATTGGTGGTGCTAGCGTTAACTTAGCACCTCCCGAAAAGACCAGTAAAAATATCCGAAACTGTAATGGCGCTGGCGTAATAATTTGTGGCGTTAGGTTGCGCTAGATATATAGAATCAAGCGCTTGATTTGGAGATCATTTGGAATAGTTGGTGGTGCTATGTTAACGATCAATTTTATGCCGTACAATTCAAATGGGAAAAGCGCTAGGTGTAAAATTTGTGGCGCCAGGTGGCGCTAGGTGTAGAGAATCTAGCGCTAGGTTTTCAGAAGCCTATCGTTAATTGGTGGTGCTAGCGTTAACTTAGCACCCCCCGAAAAGACCAGTAAAAATATCCCAAACTGTAATGGCGCTAGCGTAATAATTTGTGGCGCTAGGTTGCGCTAGATATAAAGAATCAAGCGCTTGATTTGGAGATCATTTGGAATAGTTGGTGGTGCTATGTTAACGATCAATTTTATGCCGTACAATTCAAATGGGAAAAGCGCTAGGTGTAAAATTTGTGGCGCCAGGTGGCGCTAGGTGTAGAGAATCTAGCGCTAGGTTTTCAGAATCCTATCGTTAATTGGTGGTGCTAGCGTTAACTTAGCACCCCCCGAAAAGACCAGTAAAAATATCCCAAACTGTAATGGCGCTAGCGTAATAATTTGTGGCGCTAGGTTGCGCTAGATATAAAGAATCAAGCGCTTGATTTGGAGATCATTTGGAATAGTTGGTGGTGCTATGTTAACGATCAATTTTATGCCGTACAATTCAAATGGGAAAAGCGCTAGGTGTAAAATTTGTGGCGCCAGGTGGCGCTAGGTGTAGAGAATCTAGCGCTAGGTTTTCAGAATCCTATCGTTAATTGGTGGTGCTAGCGTTAACTTAGCACCCCCCGAAAAGACCAGTAAAAATATCCGAAACTGTAATGGCGCTAGCGTAATAATTTGTGGCGCTAGGTTGGGCTAGATATAAAGAATCAAGCGCTTGATTTGGAGATCATTTGGAATAGTTGGTGGTGCTATGTTAACGATCAATTTTATGCCGTACAATTCAAATGGGAAAAGCGCTAGGTGTAAAATTTGTGGCGCCAGGTGGCGCTAGGTGTAGAGAATCTAGGGCTAGGTTTTCAGAAGCCTATCGTTAATTGGTGGTGCTAGCGTTAACTTAGCACCCCCCGAAAAGACCAGTAAAAATATCCGAAACTGTAATGGCGCTAGCGTAATAATTTGTGGCGCTAGGTTGCGCTAGATATAAAGAATCAAGCGCTTGATTTGGAGATCATTTGGAATAGTTGGTGGTGCTATGTTAACCGAACCGCCGCCAATCAAAAACACGAAAATTATGACGATATCAATTCAGGGTTTTAAACGCCTGAATATAGTTGAGCAATGTTAGAAATATCAACATATTTTGTCATCTACGCCTGTATCAAGTATACAGGGTAAGTCAATAGTATCGAAAAGCTCGATTGTTCCTACGCCGTTACAAATATAGAAATTAATTAGGTGTGGTTCTGAAGTTATTTAATTTTTGCTCTAAAAACGAGCGCTTGAAGGCACTTATTCAAAAAATGGCAGAGCACTTGATTTTAAGTTTATCAAAATGGAATTTCGCTATGTCTAAACAACTTTTTCTCTATTCCCATCTGGTAAGTTACACTTACTTTGACATATCCATTGCAGGTAATTTCATTTTACTGTTTGTTTACTGGTTGTCATGACATTAGAGAAGGGAAGTAATTGAAAAGAAAAACAAGTACAAGTGATTATTTATATTGACAGAAACAACTGAAAAACAATTGCTACTAAGCAACTCAACACTAGGTGACTATTTGCTTTGTTTGTAATAGATTAATTTTTTATCAATTAACGTGGAATTATTAAGGGAAAATTATTTAAATTTTTGTTGGGCATGGAGAAAAATATTATAAGCATGCTCGGGAAGTAACTATCTATAACCAGTCTCGAACTTTGCCAGCCCGAGCGAGCGAGGGCTGGCAAACTCGTTCTCGACTGGTAAAAGCTACTTACTTCCCTTGATGCTTAAATAACTATTTGGAGTATCATTCGGCGTAAGGAACAGCTATGCGCGTTGTGAGGTTACTCTGTTGTGACACGTTAACTTTTCGAAAGGTTGAAGGCCATAACTTTATCTTTTAAAATGGCACCTCTGTATTTTATTGTTTAATCGCCTTCAGAAATAGAATCTCGACAGCTTTTATAGTATGGACATCTTACGCGAATGTCAGAAGACTGATCGCCAAAGAGAGCTTTAAACTATACACTACAAAATGGATAAAAACGAAGAGGGAGACCAGCAACAACCTAGTTACAAGGTATTAGAAAGACCATGACATCGAGCCGTAAAAGGAGAGACTGGAGAAATAGAGAGAAATGGCGGTCTAAATGAGGGATGCGGCAACGGCTGTAGGAACCTCCCTGTATATATTGTTATGATACATAAAGAGCAGTTTTGGATGAAGGTAAATGTAAAAATAAAATTTGCAAGATCAATACAATCAACTCAAAGTTTAAAAAAAAATGGTTTAAAAAAAATGACTGTTTAAATGAAAGTCATTCATAGAATTTGAATTTGATGCAAATTAAGATTAAAGGTATAGCACTTGAGTATTCTATATTGGTTTTGAAAGTGATGCTCATATTACAGATGACATATATAATTTCTATTAAAATAATATGATGAATTAGGTAGAACTCAAATAAGTTTAATTTGTAGATGGCATGAATAATTGTAACACAGGATCTAAGGAGATTTTGTTATGATTATTAGAAAATAACAACTCAGAAAATAAAATATACTTTTGATATGATTTTTCGATTTTAATAGAAACTTAGAAGTTTTACCCCAATTTTTAATATGTAAGTTATTGAAATACATTTAAAAAGGGTTTTAACAAATTTACGAGGTAAAAATAAAATGAAATATTAAGAAGATTATTATAACAGTTACTGAAAAGAATTTTTAAGGTTCTATAACTAGATACAATCAAGCAGAAGAAGCAAGAAGAAGATAAGATTTGGATGGAATTGGTTTATTTTAAATAATACAATTGATAAGAAGTTACATTGGTTAAAAAGTTGTTAATTGCTGGGGTATGTTGGGGGAGTGCTGAGGACGTGTGGATCTATCAACGGAGGATAACAGAGAAACGACTAGACTCAGGCGATTCTGTTGGTGACTGACGACAGAGATTGCTAAAGTAGGAGCTAAGGAAGAAAAATATTAATTAGGGATCATCTGTGATAGTAGGAAACTTACCGTGAAGCCGCCAACACGAGGGAAGCTCCGGAAGGTGACAGTAGCGTTGGTGAAGTAGAACGGGGCCAAGGGTTTGACAAGTTGACAGCTGTTTGTCAGTAAGCAGTGCATCACAGCAGGACTAACTGGGGATTCGGGCTGTGGATATCAGGAGTAGTATTGTCTTGGAGGTGACATTGAAGCAGGGAGAGTAAGATCAGTTCAGGGTGGTTTTTTAGTTTGTCCTATTGAAGCTATAATAAATAAAAGACAATTAAAAAGGTGTAATAAACTATAATCAAATACTTACCGTATAATATTGAATCAATAAGAGGTAAATAGAAGTTATATTTATCATATTTGATTGAAAATAATTAGTAGAGCACTGTTTGACGTACAAGGTGACAGTTCACGTCATTAAACAATATAAAGTCATTATTAGAATAAAATTTCAATTCATAAGCAACTAGATAATCGAACCAACCCTGAAAGAGTCTCAAGGCGCTGTCGTTATTAATAAGAAAATGCTATTGAATTACAAACTATATAATTTAAGCTAAAAAAATTTTGAGAGGAGTCACTGTAATATACATGTATACAGCGTGTCCAAGATAAGGAGGGCCAGTATGGGCTCTCGTTAATGGTAAGAGATACAAAATTTAGTTAAATGGGAAGAAAATGCGCAATTAAAGGACAAACAAAGTGACTCCTAGAAACCCTTGATATGATTTTTAGTTTATAATTATCTCAAAAAACCGAATTTTTGGATTTTATATTTTACTATGTTCTGGCGTTAATATTAAAGCTAGAGCGAAACTGATTAAACGTTTTCATAGCAATTTCTAGTAAACTTAATGATTACGTTATCAAAAATTTTATCCGACGTTTCCCTTTCGAGGAACCATCATCAACTTAACTTTTTTAAATACGGTTCTGATTTTCTGATGCCAATTTGTGAAGCCTTTTTTATTCTGAATTCAATAATGTACCGCACATTATGGTTTACTTACGTTTCGAGTCTTTGGATACTACTATCAAGAAATTTTTGAATGCGGACCTGTGTCCTAGTGCATTTTCCACGTTGTTTCAGGGTTTGTGATTTAAAGAAAGAAGTAATGAACTCACTGAATGTTTTTTGTTTCTAATTTTGATTATTGTTTAGAAGTACGTAAAATAATCAATAAATTATTACTGACTATTGAAAATTAATTGTATTCCAAAGCCAAAAGTAATTATTAAGGATTAAACACATCCAGTGTGGCTTATTACTTCTTTTTAAATTAGAAAGCCAAAAACGTATGAAATGCTCTAGGACACAGATCCGTATTGAAAAATTTCTTGATAGTGGTGTCCAAAGACTCGAAACGCAATTAAACCATAATGTATGATACATTAATAAATTGAGAATAAAAAGGGCTTCACAAATTTGGCATTAGGAAATCAAGATTTTATTTCAAAAAATAAAGTTGATGATGGTTAGTCGAGGACGAAATGTCGGATAAAAAAATTGGTAACGTAATCTTTGAGTCCATACAAAGCTTTGCCAGTTTCGCTCTAACTTTAATGTTAACGTAAGAAAAAAATAAAATAGAAAATTCAAAAATTCGGTTTTTTGAGATAATTCAAAAACGAAAAATCATATCAAGAGTTTCTAGGCGTCACTTTATTTGTCCTTTAATTGCGCAACTTTCTTTCTATTTGACCAAATTTATATCTCTTAGAACTATCAAATAGTCAACTGTTGAGGTTAACACTGGTTTTACCATATCTCTGATACTTAAACATATATAGTGTGCTTCTCGCTTTGCTCTATTTACAATTTCATTGCCAAATATGAATGTCCCTGATTTTAATACGGCATTCGCTTAGCATGCCGGCCGCGCTCGTCTGAGCTAATTTACTCACCTCCAGCTGTTTAACAGCCCTAACGTTGCTTCGGGATTTGGATCCTATAAAGGAATTTCAATATAGTATTTGGGTCTCAGTTAGACCATTAAGTTATTATAGGACGTTTGTACTCACCTATGATACATTTTAGTTGTGTTTTCCGGCTTAGACCGCTGTGTTTTGGATACTTTTGCATGAGCTCGGCTTTTAGGTTATATACTAAATTAACCCGCATTTCAAAAGGTTGTGGTTATTGTACCGCCCGCGGTTGCTTAGCTACCAAATTTGAGTAATTGGGATCCCGGAATTATTAATTATTCTGTTAGGAGCGCATTCAAGCCGTTTATCATCAGGAGCCTAATGAGTTTCTTGTAGAAATCTTTTCGACCCCTGTATGGCCATACAAGTTGAAGGAATTTCGGCGCTTCTAAATCTTGAATACTGTTATAACGTCAGATAGAACTTACTATTAGCGTTTATGTTAGCCTGCTGCTTGCATCGCTCCGTTCCACGTCACCTTGCCTAACAGGGTGTGTGCTAATTAATGTGCTAATTTTATATATGCGAATTTGTTAGTTGCCAGCCGTAATTATCCCGACGTGTTCTGATTAGTTTAAACCTCCGCCTCACGAAGCTTCTTTTTATTTGGTTTTATCCCTTAGAGGGTAACCTCAAAATTAGGTATAAACTTGATAGCTATGGTTTTAAGAACTCCTTTACTTATGCAGCTTGGCCTTTATTTTTGTGAAATATTTATGCAGCTCGGCTTTATTTTTGTGAAATATTTATGCAGCTCGAGCATTTATAAATGCTTATGCAGCGTCTTTTTTCTAATGTGACTATGCTATTTGTCTGATTGTTGCTGGTTATTTATTTATGCCTGAATATTTGTATTTACTTGTTCTTGCACTATAGAAGCGAATGTTGATAAATAAATCTGTTACTAGTTTGTATTGCTATTATTTGGTTTGCTGTGTTTATATCTTACCTTGGAGACGTCCGGCCCAAGGATTTGTCAACGTCGAGGACCTGGTGCCCTCTCCCATAGTTCTTTTTGCAGTTTTGCTGGAAGCGCGAGTCTTCCCGACGAGTTAGTCAACTTAGGCCGATATTTACCAGCCGGCAAAATACCAAATATAACTTTGGCCACTACTTAAGACCGACCCTTAATCCTTCGTCACAATCTGTAAATGTGCGGTACTCTGTAGTGGAGTAGTATATTTACAAGCGGTAAGGTATCGTGTAACTGATTGTTACACAAACTTTTTGGGAGGAAATTTTTGCGGTTCTCGACTATTGGTCTTAGGTGTTTACTGATTTAAATTATCAAAATACTATTAAATCAAAAATTTCACTAAGTTGATCTGTAGCTTCGTTTTCTTAAATATTTTTGAAGAACATCCATAAAGTGAGACATGTAACGCCATGCATTATCGATGCACATATTTGCATTATAATCTCTTATAATACTATAATACTATATTGAAACTAGTTGTATTCGTAACCCTTCTCTTTGTTTTTATTGATAGATACGTACTTATTCATCACGTTGCGAATCGATAAGACGGTATCACGCTTTGCAGTCCTGGTGCGTTATTTTTTGATATTTCGTCTTGAGATTCAAGCTCTCGTGTAGCCTTGTTCACGGTTGCCAAGCACTTGTTATTAACATCTGCAATTTCTAAAGTTTTAACCTGTAAATTTGTCGTTTCCAGCAACGTTAAATGTGTGACACAGAGTGCAATTATTGTTCATTTAGAACATTCTATTTTGCTTTAAAATATAAAACTATTTTTTGTTAACTACATTTGCAGCCATTAGTAATGTTATTTTGTATTTTTACGATGTATTTAAACAAAAATTAGATAAACGGTTTCTATGGGAACAATATAATAGATATCCACGTTTTCAGGTAACTCAATTGCAGTGTTCTAATTTGCAATGTAAATTTTCACCGTACAAAACTGATGGCAGCTAGCAAATTATAAGGCATCCACAGGGGTCTCAAATAAATATCCAGACAAAAAATACATTTCAATGCATATTTATTACAAAAACAATATCTCGTTACTAGACTTAACCCGTGGGCGCCATGTGCACACATGAAATGAACATTGGTTACAACTTATCTATTTATATTTGAACTATATCTGCTTTTCAATTATCAATTTAGTGAAGATTCGAAAGCTATGAGCCCTTGATTTTAAGTTTATTTATAGCGCTTCAGTTTTAACACATCAGTATCTGTTTTACATTATAATTTCTACATTAATAGCTGTGTAACTGAGAATATATTTATAGAAAACTGTAATTAGTTTGCTAATCTTACGCTAGATGCCTTAGTTGACTGCAACTAACGCTAACTTCAGAGCTTTTTGAATACATATATAGACAAATCTACTTGTTTGTATTATCAATAAGTAAATTTAGGTTAATGTGCAATAACAAATTATGGTTATATCAGCATCCTGTTTTACTTTAATATGCAGGTTTGACATTAAACTTTCCAAATGTTAATTTTTAAATTGGCGAATCTTTTAATTTAATCTCTTCCCCAAATCGGTCAAATCTTTAGTTTGGCATATATGTTAATAGATTTTTTGCTTCAATTAACATCAAAGTATTTTCATTGGCCTTAGCCGTGGAACGTTTGAAAGATTCTCTAATCGTGAAATGTAGGGAATATTGTTTACTTCATTAACAGCACTAGCAGCGGTACTCCATGTGGCGTTTATTTCGAATTACTTTTTTGCCTCCACCTAACGGTCTTGACTAAAAGTGCGCAGCAAAAACACTAATTTTCAGCACTTAATAAACAAATATCTATTGTTTTTCTCTATACTTTGGGGCTGGTTTTATTTTCTTCTAGACACACCTTGCTCTTTTAAATTTTTATAGCATGTTTACTGAATCTATTAAACGTCCATCCAAGTATTCTGCAAGAGTGCTCAATTTTTCCCAATGATATCTCTAATATTTGCATTTTTTGTTAATTCTATTTTTTTATATTTACCGATAGGCACTCTTCTTTAATAGATTAATTATTCGTAGCACTATTTAAAACTTAATATAATCTTAACTGAATGGCAACATAAGTCATGGAAATATCATATATACAATTTGTTTTTCAAAGCCTACCTAATTCGGCATTATCTGGTTTCAAATAATTGTCCGGATTTTTAAAATGTAATTCGATTTTTTAAGTACATATTTTTAACATCGTATGCCTACAAACTATTGATACTTGTAACAAATTTAATTAATTAAATAAAAAATACATTTGTTAATTCTATAATGTAAGAAAATATGGTACATAAAATTTCCTGAATAAATTTATTTATTGTCAATCTGAATTTTAATGAAACAGCATACCTCAATTGAGGCGAGAAAGTAATGCCCATTCGTATATTTTGCATCCTTGTTCTCTAAAAGTTTCTACCACTGGGTTCTGCTGGGAATATAAAATAAGCGTTTGTTGATTTCAAAACGCATAGCTGGCAATTCATAAATTTCTTAGGAACTACTGTGTTTTCCGCCAGCAGTGGGGCGTAAATTGCTACATCAATTTGTATTAATTTCCAGGCGAGGGCGTAACTTGGCCTGGGAATAGGTAAAATGTCTAAAAAAGGAGGCGTGAGAATTAACAATGTGCTTTATGGCGCTTACGGCGCCGTGCCTCCTGAGACTTTGTGGGAGATCATCCACCGAACATCCTGTTTTTGACTTTCAGATCGGCCTCATTGCCGAACGACGATTAAAGTTTCTAATGCATTTCTACAACTTTAAGCTGGAATTTATGATAATACCAAAAAGTTATAAATATGGCTAGTAAGCTCTGCTCCATAAAGGCTCAAAAAGTATTGTAACTTTGGAGAAAGACATTTTTGAACTTGCTTGATTTTACAGGAATGGTTGGTTTCTTAAAATAAAAATCTGTAAAGCGCTTTACTCAGAACTTTCCTCAGAAGTGGACGTTGTGACACACAACATTGTATAAATCAAAGAAAATTAGAAATAAAAATATGTTTAGTTCATACTGGTTTCCAAAGTTGCAGTTTTTGTATCATTTATAGTTCGAAGAACTGCATTTAAAGTCCTAGGATCTTAAAGTTCAACTTTTCGTACTAAACACATTGCCCTTGCTTTAGATACGATATTATGTAACCTACTTATATTTATTATGAATCATTGGTGTACAATAAAAACCAAAGATTTCTTTTGACAATTAACACCTTAAACAACAAGTATGTAATAAAATTTTGTATTTATCTCGAACACAAATTAGCATACTGCCAAGTAATTACATCTTTACAACAACTTGACCTACCTAAAGGTTTACTTTTCGTTCTATCTACATAAATAACTATAACGTTGCTAATAATACTGGAACAATAAGAGGAAACACCTGGTAATGCAAATAACATAAATTTTCAAATAAAAGAAACACTGCAGGCGATGGAATTTGAACTCGGAGCGATTGCAACGGTTAGCAGCAGCCCGGACGCAGCACAAAGGAACGGCTCGCAGTTGTGCTCGCGGCTAGATTATATAGGACGAGCTTTGCACATCTTTGTCCCTTTTACAACATTTACCATCTATCTATTAACTCTAATTTTTAAGTGTAACGCATGAGCTATTTACAAATTATAACTTATATCTATTCATCAGTTAAAGCAAAAATAGACAGCATTTTATTTGACTGAATATATATTTGGTATAGAAATGGGTAGACATAACATGTGAGCAAACGAAAATCAAATCAAGCTTGGCTTTGAAATATTTGTTTGTGTTGGTGGCACTGTAAGTCTTATGTCAAATTCGATGTTTGCAGGTTAGGTTTTGCGTCAATTTTGACACAGACTGATGCAAAACCTAACCTGCGAACATCGAATTTGACATAAGACTTACAGTGCCACCAACACAAACAAATATTTCAAAGCCAAGCTTAATTTAATTTTCGTTTGCTCACATGTTATAATCCGAATGCAAAATATCGTCTTTCTCCAAGAAAATACTTTTGAGCTATATCACCCACAGAGAGACAGACGGAATTAAGAAATACGTTTTTCGTGATCTAAGGCCCCTGAAACTTAATTTTCTGAACAAATTTCGGAAGGTGCTCTTCTCACGATTACAATACTTCTTTCTTGCTTTACACCAATGAAGCAAAAAGAGTAATATATTATTATGTTGAGGCTCCACTTGATTGTGTATGCCTAACTATTTATTTAATTTCGGTACCTACACAATGCAATGTATTTGATAATTAAAATTATTTTCATATATCAAGCGAGTTTATTCTACAGCTCCGGCCGTCTCTCGCATCCCAAACGCCACTGTTTTTGTTTGTCCAATCTTCTTCGTAAAGGTTTCTGTTAATCATGTCTTGTTTCACTTGTTTGTTCCACGTGTCTGGGGTCTGCCTCTCTTTCTTTTTCCCGGTGGGTTCCAATCTATTATTCTTTTTGGCCATCTTTGGGGGTCCATTCTTTGTACATGGCCATACCATATAAGTCGTCTCTTTTCTATTTCATCGATCGTTGTTTGATTCTTGTCCATTCTTTCCCTTATTTCAGTGTTTCTAATATGTTCCATCTTGGACACTCTGCATGCACGTCGTAAAAAGTCCATTTCAACCGCATTAATCCTTTGTTTGTCTCTCTTAGATATTTCCATGTTTCCGAACCATATATCAGTATGCTTTGTACAATGCTATTGTATATTCTGACTTTCGTGCGTTTTTGTAAATTGTTGGACCATAGTAAGGAGTTTAGTTTTTGTGTTGCTTGTCTAGCCTGTCCAATTCTACTTGTAGTTTCTCTTTTTGAGTTACCTTCTGACGATATTGTACTTCCCAAATATTTATACTCTTCGCACTTGGATATAGTATGTCCTTGTATCTGCAGGTCTCTTGATTCTCCTCCAATTACTAAGTATTTGGTCTTCTTACAGTTTATCTTAAGACCATTGGCTTCATAGGCATCGGCCAGTTTTCTCATCATATATTTGATGTCATGTGCATCTCCTGCCATGATTACTTGGTCGTCTGCAAATAATAAGGAATACATATAGCTGTCATCTATAGGGATACCCATGTATCGACATTTTCTTTTCAATTATTTAGAGTACTTTCTAAATATATTTTAAAAAGTGTGGGCGACAAACAGCATCCCTGTCGTAATCCTTTAGTGGTCTTAAACGGTGCGGATAATTTATTTGATATTTTAATTGCGTTTGTTTGATTTTTGTATATCTCCTTAATGGTGAATATGTACTGTTTATTGATGTTGGATTTTTCGAGGATTTCGAGAGTTTTTGTACGGGACGGTGTCAAACGCCTTTTCTAAATCTATAAATATTAGATGTGTCTCGAGATTTTTTAATTTCCTTTTTCTGTTACTTGTTTTATTGAGAAGATGTTGTCATTACATGATCGTCCCGCTGTAAATCCACTCTGCTCTTCCCCAATTGGTATTTCATGTTCTATTCTTTTTCTGATTATACGTCCGTACAGTCTCCCCATTGTGGCTAATACGCTGATTCCTCGATAATTTGCACAATCGTTTCGTGATCCCTTTTTGTGTATAGGTGTTAGGTATCCTACCTTCCAATCTTGTGGTAGTTCGTCATGTTGTAAGAGGCACCTGTTGAATATATAAGCGAGTATTTCAAATGTTCTTGTAGTTGCGTGTTTTATAAGCTCAACGGGGATACCTCCTGGACCCGGGGCTCTCCCATTTTTCATTTCTCGACTAGCCTGTTGTACTTCTCTTGTACTTATTTCCTCGACGTGGCACCGTGGTTCTTCTTTTTCTTGTTCTGTTTGTTCGTATTCTCTCCTATCCTCTTGCAATATCTTAATAAAGTATTGTTGCCATTGGTCATGCTTATCATGTTGATATTTCTCCCTTTTTGGTCTTTTCTCAGGTTCTTAATAACACTCCAGGCTTCTTTTGTTTTGGTACCTCCTATGTGTTGCTCCACTCCGTCGCATGTTTTTTCCCATTCCTGGTTTTTGGCGTCCTGGACTTTTTGTTTTACTTCTCTTCTTTTTTGTTGGTATAATCTTCTATTTTGAGGGTCATTTGTTGTTAGCCACTTATTGTATAGGTTCTTTTTTTCGGTTACCAAGTTTTCCAGTTCTCGTTCCACCAACATTCTTCTTTGCTTCTTTTTTGTTGTTGTGTATCTTCTCCTAAGGCTTCAAATGCGGCTTCATGGATAGCTTTTTTAGTTTTCTGCTGTTCTGCTGTACAGTAAGATTATCTGACAGCGACGCAAGTCTTAATTTATATAGGAAATTTGTCGATTCTATATTGAGAGAGTTTACATTGTATTTTTTTTTGGGTGCATTCCCTTATTTCATTCTCCACTATATTTGTTTCTTTACGGTTATTAATTCCTTTATGTAAAAGGAACATTGTCGTCTTTAATAAATAATGATCGGTGCCGCATTCGGCCCCTCGGTATACTCTTACATCTTGTATCTTCAGATGCGTAGTCTGTTTTACAATTATGTAATCAATAATAGATTTAAGCTTTCTTGTTGGTTGGGTCCATGTAAATTTATGGATTTCCCGATGTTGGTAATGTCCGTTTAATATTTTGAGATCATATGTCTGGCATATTTCTATAAGTCGGGATCCATTGTTGTTTAATGTTTCTTCTCCATAATTACCGACTATTTGATCATTTGGTTTCCTCCCAGTTCTGGCATTAAAGTCACCTAATAAAATTATCTCCTTTCTCCTGCCTATGTTACTTAGTACGTCATTCAACTTATGTTCGAACGCATCTTTTATTTCAATGGTTGAATCTTCTGTGGGGGCGTATACTGCTATAATAATGATTTCATGTCCCCATATGTTTATTTCTAATTTCATTAGCCTCTCATCTATTTCTTCCCACGTTTTTACGTAGTTCTTTAATTTTTTTTGTATTGCGATAGCGACAGCTGCTCGTGCCCTATTATTTTTTGGAACACCACTAAAGAATAGGATGTAATCTCCAAAGTCTTCGTATCCGCTTCCCTTTTTTTTTGTTTCTGTGAGTGTCACAATATCTGCCTTATATCTTTTAAGTTGTTCGGTAATCTCTCTTTTCTTCGTTGAGATACCCTGTACATTCCATGTGGCATATGTCATTTTCTTCTTTCTTGTTTTGTTTGTATGTTTGGGATTTATAGCAAAAACAGAATTGCCCCCCCGTATCCGCTGGGGCTCCCTCTAGCAGAGGTGTGGGTTTCCACCCGGGGATTGTCTTCACTTGACGAGTTTTTCATTCTGTTTAGTAAATTTCTTGTGATGAGTTGCAGGCTCATCGCCAAACGATATTTCAGCCGCCCAATCTGGGTACAGACGCTGTTGGTTGCCGCCCATCTTGGGTACAGACGCTACCTTCTGTTTTGGTCCGCGGGTGGTATTTGATTTCCCACCTACCTTCCATATCTGGAAGGCGTTCCCCGATCCGCCACCTGGGGACGCGCCCGATGGAGGACAGAAAACCCCACACGGGGTTTTAAAACTTTTATAAAAATCAATAGCGCCTTGAGACTCTTTTTTAGGGTGGTCCGATAATCTAGTAGTTTGTAATTGAAATTTTGATTTTATAATGAGTTTTGATTGTTTGCTGACACTAACTGTCACCTTGCACTTCAAACATAACTCCAACAGTATTTTCAATTAAAAATTACGAATATTATTTCTACTCACATGTAATTGACTCAATACCCTAAGGTAAGTACTTGATTATATTAACTACACTCTTTTAATTGTCTTTATATAGCTTCAATAGGATAAACTTAAAACCCACCTGAACAACTTTCACTATTGCTGCTGGAATGTCACGTCCAAAATCAACACTCCTCCTGACGTCCACAACCTGGATCCCTAGCTAGTCTTCTCGTGATGTCCCGCTTAATGACAAATATGCGCTGACCTATCAAAACCCTGGCTGCTAACAGGAAAGGTCCCGTTTCACCTTAGCAAAGCTTCTGTTACCTTCCAGACGTTCCTTAGTTCCAACGGCCCGATGGCAAGTTTGCTATCCTAGATGATCCTTGATTAATATTCCTCTTTTATAGCTCCGACTGTGGCAATCTCTGTCGTAAGTAACCAACAGAATTTTCCGTATGCTGAAGTGCCGCTGCTATCCTCCGTAGTCAGCTCCTCACGTCCTCAGTATTCCAGTAATATAACCCGCAATGTCTAACTTTTTACTAATATAACTTCTTATGACTTGTATTAATGAAAATAAATAATCTAATTCTCTTCTTGTTGCTTCTACTTGCTTGTATCTAATTAAATAACCTTCTGATAATCTTCAATAACTGCATCTTCATAGCTAATAATCTTCTTTTATGTTTCCATAAGTTACAATTATTTATGCCCTATTTAAATTAAATAATTTGAGTTCTACCTAGTCATCTTATTATTTCAATAGAAATTATATTTGTCATATGTAATCTGCGCATATATTTATCTTATACTTTTTAAAACCATTAAAGAATAGGTACTCAAATGCTATACATATCATCTTAGTTTGCATCAAAATTAAATTCTATTAATAAATTTCAATTAAACAGGCAATTCTTTTATAAAGTTTTTTTATTTGATTATTTTGATATACCAAATTTTATATTTAAATTAATCTTCAACATAGACTGCCCTTTATGTATCACAGCTATATATTACGTTTTTGGCCTTAATACCTTTCTGCCTCAAAATATCCAAATCAAAAAGTTGCCGGTGTGCAAACTGAAAACGATATAACTTTTCGATTTTCAATAAGGCATAGCATACCTATATCGTTTTTACAATTTACATTCTAGATGATCCCCGAATACTTTTCTCGAGAAAATTGGTATAATTGTCTATGTTTTATTTTATAGAATATGCATATACAGAGTGGTAACGAAAGATTTATTTTGCAAACTAAATACACCCCAGAAACTTATCAAATAGCAAATACACCACCAATTTTGAAAATATATTGGTTTTAACGACATTTGCAACATTCGACACACAAATCCCATAAGACCTTTGAAAGTTTTTTATTGCTTGATTCGTATGTATGTATAGTACTTAGTAAAAACTTCAACAACCACCTTCAACAAGCGTTACTTGGGTATGTATTTCAAGGGGCTATGTTGACAAATTAATTGTACAATTGTATGTTTTTGAATATCCCATATGCACCTCACACAACGTTCCTTTCTCATTTGCATAATTAGAAAGAGTAAAATTGAATTTTGGACACTAATTACTAACTATTCACTGTTCACAAAAGTACATTAATTATATTAATATATCAAATAAATTAAGGCAAATATATTTAAAGAAAAGAAAATCAAATCCGGAAAGGGCGAAGTCAATTCGTTTAAAAGTAGACTAAGAGCATTTTAGTAACAGAAAAAGTAGCTGCAACGTTGGCATTGACATTTTTTACTTTATTTACTAACATTAGTCTTAGCCACCTAACTCATATTAATTTTCTGTAAAAGCTACTTAATGGCTATGCGAATTTAAGCGAATATAGCTAATCGTATGTGCCTCCGCTAACATTGTATTTAGAGGCGGTTATGCTATTCGCCTGGATTCTTGCAGCATCTCTTCTCGTGCTGTGTCTCGGCATCTGGTTTTGTTAAGCTTCTTCTGTAAGAGGTACTTGAATTAATTAGCTCTGGATGCTCAATGCGTACCTGTCAAATTAAGTGCTTATTTTGGGACATTTTAAAGGTTATGGTATGTACTCATTTGCCGTAAGGGATAGTTAGTCTGTTTATGAAGCTTGCCAGCTGGTCTTAACACGGTGACACTACTGGACAGTGCATTGCTAGTAATGCATTGTTGAACGTGTCTAATTGAATATGCGAGTTACATTTTTATTGTCAGCTTATCGGGAGTTTTCTTGGGTTTGGCGTGTAACCTGCTCAACTTTGCGATTTTTTCGTATTTTCACCCTGTATGATAACATGGTTACTTAGTAACTTTCGTCGGCGTTCAAGTGTCCTAGTGTCATTTCGTTACACTGTGGTAGCAAAGTCGCTTATTAGCATCTCCATTTTCGATTTATCGGTTTATTTCGTTTTGGTTTCCAAGTGAACAACGTTTGGCTTTAGTTAAACATGCTTCTCAGTTATTTTTTATTTTCTTATAATCGGTTAGTATGATGGAATCTGGTGGTGCATTTGTTGTGGTATCAGATTTTTAGGGTCGTCCGGTCGTTAAAAAAATGTAGGCTATTTGTCTTTATGCAATTTTTTATCCCATTTTTAGATGTCTTTCGATAAGTTTTCTACCTCCTGATTATGCTACGAAGGATTGGAGAGAGAACGTTAAGCTGATTTACACCAGAAGTCAGTTTTCTAAAGTTGCTTCTCTTTTGTGACCTAATGACGTTCTATTGCTCCAAGGCTTTTTCTTTGTCGATTGTTGGATATGCGGATTTGGGTTACTAGATTTTTGTAGTGATGGATCTTTGTACCTACATTTTAGAGTTTCTGGATCTGGGATCCTTTTTTTATTGGCTGTCTAGATTTGGGTTTCTAGACTGTAAATTAAAATTGCTGATGGCGACTTTTACCTTTTAAACTGCGTTTCCTTAGAACGCTTGTTAATACAGATGAGCCACAACCTTGCTTCCATTGAAATAAGTATTGCTGCGTATACACTGTACACGTCGCGTATGTAACATGGAGTTTACCTGAATTACTTACAAGTAAACATTATAGATCCGATATCTTATTTTGTTACGAGCAACTGCCCTTTTATATTATTTATCCGCATGTATTGAAAATTAAAGTATTACTTTAATTGCGTTGCATTTATATCTTGTTCTTGCTATACTACGTTTAGCTTATCCAATAGTCTGCGACTGATAAGTGTAGTTTTTAGTGTTAACCCACTTCCTCCTTGGAAGTAACTGAACTGGCCCTTTGGATGCTGCTGTTTACGAGACTGTATTAGATATTCACAGCTCGCTAGTCAGCTTATAGTGTTATAGTGTTGTAGAGTGTTGAACTGTTGTAACAGAGTCGTTAATTTATTCTATTGATACTTCAGATTAGAGCGTTGAGTGGTGGACACAGCAAAGATTGAGAGCCCGAAATCCATTTTTATTTATTGAAATTATTGAAAAAATTACAATTTAATTTTTACACGCTATCATTTAAAAAAATATATTGTAATTAACGAAACTGCAGTCTTGTTTTTAAACTGAGGAAGTAACATTGTTATCAGGTTCTGCTGCTATACTTACTAGAACATCTTAGGTTAATACGGAAACTGAGGAATCCTGTATAATGTACTATATTTACAATCGTTTTGCTATCAAGTAGTCTATGTAAATACGATAGTTTTAACTTGGTCTTTTGTTGAAGGCGCAGTTATATTATTGTAGCTAGTGCTCCCTTTACGTTGATTCATTGTACAATATTCTTTCTGTTTATTTTCGTGCTTTTTGACCCACTTCGAATTACGTCATCATGTTATGTTTCCTCTGCATATTTGATATGTAGTAGTGATGTATTGCTTTCTACGATTGCTCTTACTTCAATTTTTGTTTGGCTGCACAACATCGGTTTGTTCATTATCGTATTAGTGTTTTATTAACTAGTTTTTCATTACGCAACTTGTCGGCAGTACTTGTGTTTCATTGAATGTTTAGGTTTTCTGGCTGTTTATAGATCTCTATGACTTGACACGCTTTTTTTTGTTTTTAAATTTTCAATACTATTAACAATAAGTTTAGTTCTATGGGATATTACTGGTTACGAATAAAGGGTTCTTATTCCATTTGTACTATTTCAGAACAATATCTTCTATAAATTTTACTCAGCTTGAGAAGCTTAGTGTTTCGCAATGCTCACAAAATTATTCGACATGGTAACAGGTACACAAGAGCATTAAGCCATAGATTTTGCAAACTTGTCTTTGGAATGTGGCTGTAAATTTATGTACTTATTATAGTAATTCTTACAAAATTTGTATACAGTTTCATTCGGGTTATATTGAAAATGGTATCGGAATAATCTAAGAACTTCATAACCATGCTGTTTAAAAATTTTGTTTTTATAATCTCGAAAGACATTTATCGGATCGCAAAGTTGTTTCTGTGTACGTTGGCCACAAAGTTTGACTTTGTAGTTAATCATCAATTCCTCCTATTAGCTCTTCTGATATCTATTAAGCCTTTACCTCATCTAGAACCCGCGAGGCATTTCATTCATTGATAAGTAAAGTTATTGGCATTATAGCTTCCACCGTAACTCTGCGTCTTGGTAACATAGTGGTGGTTATCTAACTAATTCCGAATGTGCCTCATTTCGCCACATGATTAAACGTAGCCACATATTTAGCCACGTTGAAAACAGTGCGTCCTTCGTTGATTGTAACAGCTAACTACTAGGTACCTATGCTGCTTCTAGATGGTATAGTTACCGGGCATTCCGATATCCGCCACCTAGGGAAGCACCCTTTAGGGGCTAATGCTTCCCTTAGTGCCACTTATCTATTAATGCGAGAAAATAGAGATATTTTGTCCAGCTGAATCGGATAGTACGGTGCATTGTCGGTAATTTCCAGAAATGTATCCTAAAATTCCTTCAAATCATTAATCAGGTGAAAAACCTTATTTTGAAATATTGCTCCGTTCGTGGTTTCATAATTTATTTATTAAGGCCATTCTTAAAAACACTAAATAGCATCTCACCTGTAAACTGTAATTCTCTTACCTTCGCATATAAATTATTGTTGATATCGGCTTCTTGTATTTCTCGACGAATTCTAGACCCATTTTTGTACATTTACGTTTCACCTAGATGCACAAATGCTACCTGTTTAGCGAACTTTTTAAACTGAAAAGTTATTTCAAAAATTTAATTCTAATGTTTATAGTATTTTTAAGTTAGGTATTCCGACTGTCGCTAAATTTCAAATTATCACGAACATTACTCAACAATGTATCCAAAGTAAATAATTTGTTTTCTGATTATAACCCCAAGTTATTCTTTATAAATCTCTATTAAAAATATAATTAAACATCATGCTATTTTCACGCTAAAATTTCCAATATTCATCAATCAACCATCAACTATACTCACACATGTTTCTTATTCATTTGTTGAATAGAAAACCGACATTAATTTTGAAAAGCACCTACACAAGTAAACATTTGCATTTTATTTATTCAAATCATTGGTTAACTCACACTGGAGGTAAAATAGTACTATTATTTGAACGATTAACCTCTATAACCGACTTCAGTGTCAAACTAATGATCCTATAAAGGACGCACAGACGTTTTAGCATAAGCACCACTACAACTTCATGTTATTTAAAAGTGGTTTCCATGTGCTTTTAGGGTTTGATTTTTAAGCCGCCGCAACGGCTGACTTGTGGGTAACCCCTATGGATACTAAAACCCGAGTTACGATTCTTTTATTCTTCTAAGTTAACTGTAATGACGAAATGTTATGGTCGGACTATTCGCTAAGGACTATGGGTAACAACCCTGGTTCCGGATTTTATGGAGGGGCCGGTATCCTGCCGGTGTTCTGAGAAATGTAAAATAAATTATTTTTCCCTCGCCATAAATTCTCAATTTCTTTCAACCATTAACTTCGTAGTGTATATTTGGGTTAGATTTGAAGATTTCCCGCAGTGTTTTAAATATGAATAGAGGTGAGTTATTGATGTGCATATTATTTTCTTTACATAAAAGGCAGTGACTCTATAATCAATTATTTTGACTGTCTATTTATATAAAGTGTGCAATAGTCTACTTTGTTTTAATTCAGTTCAAGTGGCTTTAGTAAAATAGGGTTTTCCGATGAATACCTCGGTTTTTGAAAAACTGCTTAATTTTGCATTTCTGTAGGATATTAATTTTTTAGTTCTCTGTTTTATTTATGTTGTAAATTATATTGGAATAAATATAATCAGATATATTTTTAATATTTATTATTGTTAATAACGATTCAATTATATACAATTGATTCATTAAAGTGCATGAAGCTTTATAATTTAACCATTGCGTAGCTTAGCATATCATGTCCGAAATTCTTTTAAAATATGTGGTAACGAGTTAACAATATTAGGTATCGTTATGAATTACAAAAGAGTATTGTCAAATAATAGAATTTGGCAAACCTTTATCTTTTAATTTCAAAGTGTATCATTTAATTTTTAAATTTTTCGCTATGGCCGTACCTTACACTTACGTAAAAATGATCGACATGGTATTAGTTTATGGTGATTGTCAAGGAAATGGTCGGGAGTCTGTGAAAGTATACAGAAAAATATTTCTAAATAGACGGGTACCGAATGACCTAACATTTGCTGCTGTTGAAAAATGTCTTCGAGAAACCGGTGGTTTTGCTCCTTCAACTGTTGATTATGAACGGAGTCGTACGATTAGGACAGCTAAGGTTGAAGAAGACATTTTAGAACGGGTTGAAAAAGGTGCAAGTCTAAGCATCAGATACCTAGGTTTGGAAGTTAGAGTTTCTAAAGATATAGTAAATAGGACTTTATAAGTAGACAGTACAATAGCTTCCACCCCTCCACCCAGAATTAAGACTAGTGTTCATTCACAAGGTGTCACAACTTTACATTATGCTTATGTTTATGTTGATGAAACCCCGCATCCAGTGAAGGTTTTGCATTATCAATATGACTGTAAAATTAACGTATGGGCAAGAATCATTAATAGATTTATAATTTATTCTGTCATCTTACCACCTCGTTTAAATGGTTTAAATTACCTGAGACATCTCCGAGTAATTTGTCAAATTTATTGGATGATCATTGATCACGGTTATGTCGTTCTTAAGATACATTGTTTATTTCCATCCGGCGGGATGTACTGAGCATTTATCAATTTTTCGACTTTTCTAACACCAGAGCGGTTGCTGTCTTCACAAAAATTATGTAGTTTCGTGCGAACTTTCATATAATTTTGGGTTGGTAAAAATAGGTGAGGTCTAAAGTAATACTTCAGGAATCAGTGCCAAAATATTTCTTTGAAGCAATAGATTTTAACTAAAGTGATTCCCAATTTTAAATGTGCTCATTGAGAACAAGTGATAATAAAGTTCCAGTCTTGAAAAAGGGCGCATTAAAGTAGTATTGTTGGAAACCCATCAGCATAAGCTTTGTTATTTCCGAGTCGTTAAAAACACCAGGTTTTACATATGTCTTATACCGGGTGGCCATAAATATCTGAGATCCCGGTAGCCATGGAATTAGCTACTTATAAATGTTGGTTAGTATTATATTTCAATTACAATAAGTATTGGTATCTATATAATGTAATAAAATGCAATAAGAGGAGGGAAATGTGCCCCGGATTCTGCAGTTTAGCCTACGACTCGATTATAAAAATCTCCTGTTCTAACTCCATTACTTATTGCAATCTGTAATAATTTTTGACAGATAGGAATTTTGGTTGTGATGACATTAATGACATTTAGTTTAGTTGTATTCATCACTTTAATAAAGCGGTGTTGATTCCAAAGGTAATGTGATATCAGATATTTATGGCCACCCGGTATAAAAAAAATTCTGATCACTGTTGCTTTGTAAATTTATTACAAATATATGTATATCTGCCTAGCCACATCTGAAAGGTAAAAAGACGAGTTTATTTAAGTTTTTATATGATTACAGATAGCGTTAAGACTAGAAATGGCAAGGATACATCCATATATGTAATATATCAATATTTTATAGATGTCGATATAGATATTTAATATTTTATTAAGTATATCGAGATATAAGAATAGATGTACTTATTCCATTATCTCACAAAATCTATTCATATTTCAATTTAAATGAATTAAAAAACCAAACTAAATAGACAGAAATCTATGTTGGTTTTATTCTTGTTCAAATAGAGTTTCGGCTTAGACCGCGTAGTCCTTATAGATAAACACCCACCCTTCTTGCTTAATGTGCCTTGCACCTTGTGAACCCAAGCAATAATTGGTGGCTCGTGAAAGTCGCTTGTGAAACGTTAGTCAATATGGGTGCACACACAGCAACAAAGCAAAATCTGCTCAAGTACCATCGTTCTCAAGATACTCAAACAACACGAGCCACCAAAGAGGATGACCATCGCGTAGATCCTTGCTCGAGTTCACAAGATGCAAGGCACATGAAACCAGAGAATGTTGGGTGTTTATCTACAAAGACGACGCTGTCTAAGCTGAAATATTATTTTAACAGGAATAATTCGAGTAACCGCGAAACCCTCAAACAATATATTTTTGTTTTACCACCAACACTATTATTATTAGTGCCAATTGCCGTCGAGGAACTGAAGTAGCTTAGTCGTTCAAAAGTATTATTTATATTTCAAAAAAAATCTCATTCGCAAATGAACTACCAGAAGTCAGAGAGAACTAAATTACATCTTGATCTTGCACAATTTTCCTAAAAATATACAAAACACTAAATAAAAACAATTTTTATTGACTGTTATGGTTAATACACTCGTTGTGCAAATGCATTCTTATTTTCCCTTTTGCTTGATACAAGTAAACCAAATGCAGTGTAAACTTTTGCCTGCCACAGTGACAGACGTTTTCATAAACCAAATGCAATCTGACATTTACCTACAGATTTAAGACATGACGAGATTTTCTATCTTTCTTACCAAGGTCTACCCTAAATAAGTTTTTTTAACACACGATATAATCTGCATGCAAAATATCGTCTTCTTCGAACAACTAGTTTTTGAGTTATACCGCCACCAGGCAGACAGACAGACAGAAGGACAAACCGACTGAATTGAGAATACCTGTTTTTCGTCATCTAGGGAGTCAACGTGAAGATTTGAAGAAATATCGGAAGATGATTTTTATGCTATTAAAATACTTTCTTCGACTTTTAGACGAAAGAAGTAAAAGAATTGTTGCTAAATACGTTTTACAAGATTTAGCAACTTTATGCCAAATCAATTAATTGTCTTTAATAAATCAGTTTAATCAACAAAGAAGAGATATGTAGCTTTTATAATAAACATTGTTTGGAAACTAATAGGTTAGGAAATTTAGAGTTTTTTTATATTCTAAACAATCAGAAACTAATTTGTCATTAGCTTTAAAATTTGTATTTAAAATAAGCTAATATTACTACGAGAATATAATTCGTTGATTTTTGAGCCAATCAAAATCTCTTAAATTTAAAACATTGGCTAATAGGACCTTCTACCATACTGACAATATAGCGACTCGCGATTTTTGATTTAGTACGAGCTAACTTGGTTTTATTTCACGCACCAAATGAACTAATTTAGAAATGTCAGCTGGTTATTCGATGTTAGGTCGCGCGTTTTAAGCATTAAAAAAATGCAAAAAGTGTATTTCGGACAAACATTGATCATTAGCTTTGATACTCAGGTGATTAAATAGTATTACGCTCTCTCTTCTATATATTTTAAATAATTATATTCTCTTCCTAAATACAATTCGTAGTATGCATAATAATCTATAATTTTTTAAGCATATCAGTTCGTATTTTCAGCTTTGGGATTATAACCCATAATATTCATTAAAAAATCATCGATAATAGGCATACTACTTATTATATTACCCCTGAAAATAACATAAAGGACAAGTTATATGGCGCGTATGGTTGCAATTTTCTTAATTTCGCGTGTATATGTCCAATAACAACTTTCAACAATCACTTCCTCCTTATGTAAATTGGAAGAATGACATAGCATTTTCCGTTATTTTAAACGCGAGTAATTTTTAGATCACAGGAAGAAATTCATTTATAAAGTCAAGGTTATTTTAAATTTGGAACAATTAGCATTTGCATGTTAGTAAACACACTTCAGAAAATGAAAATGAATTAGGGGTTTTCGTGTCAGTAAATTATTTGCTGATATGTTAAGGAAAGCTTTTTTTAAACGGTTCGAACCATACAGAAACCAAACTGCTTGTATATATTTGTTTTAGCTAATTTTGCATTGTTCGAGTATAATATTCCAAGCGTTAAACTTTATATTTTGCAGTGAAAGCTTTAAAGTGTTGAAAGTTTGGCGGCGCTCAAGAACACGAATAAAATAAACACAAGAACTATGCTTCGCCAAAACATAAATTCAACTTTATTAATTTAACTTAAAAGAAGTTGCAGCTCAGCGTAATAAGACAACGAAATAATTAATTTCCGAGTTTAAACACTTTGGCAATAAACAGTCTCGTTTGATATTCTATTCTCAGTGTTCTAACAAATATTGACCCAAAATTCAAGTTCTGTAGAAAGACTAATTAATTAATTTTCGGATGTTGATGTTACGCGTACACACGCAAATAAATACAACTGTGTTTGTTTTAAACTTGAAGTTTCCAGATCAGCGATGATTATTTTGGAGGAAATTGCATTTCCAAAATACCTTAAAGTGACTCGGTGGTCCTTGCAGCTAGGCGTTCTATTCGAAGCGAACTTATTAAACAATTTGCCTAAACGTTTCGCACTACTGGAAAATTTGCATTTGCAGGATTGGTGCTGGAAAGGCGTTTATTTTCAGGCACCGCAAACAAATGGAACTTGCGAGAGCGCCCAACAGCGGATAAATTTCCACTTCCTCTGGAAGCTGCACACGTTCCACGTACGAATCGCATATATCATTAGTTTTAGACACGACCCTTAAGCTTTTAGACGAACGCAGACTTGATTGAAAGAAAAATATTGAATTGAGGCCTTTGTATGGACGTGCGGTCAAAGTACCATTCGGTTCGGCCACAATGTCGGTGACGTATTATCTGTTATTGGATATCCATTAGCGTAGGTCAGCTACTTCTTCTAAAAATGTGTGTCCTTACATTTAAGAGGTAGTGTTTTTAGGTACAAACCTTAATGTGCAATCGTTTTGTTGACTTGTTGCTAAAACACAAGCAGCCAGTAAGTCATTACCGGGTTACTAAATTTATTTTCTACTGGAGGATTTCTAGTTTAAAGTTCACACTCTTTCTATCGTATAAAAATCAATGAGTAAATAACTCTACAATTAATTAGAAAAGATATAAGTGTGTCAAATAGTACTTAGCTGTAGGTGATTTTACCCTTACAGGAAGTCGTGCAACCGATTTACACTTTCACCGTAAATATGGAATAAATTACAAGAAAAGCATAAAGAGTAAGCTTGGCTAAATATTTATTTAAGCAGAGGCATTAGCTGAAGTTGTTTGCTTTTTATATCCTCGGAAAGGACGGGTCAAAAGGGCAGGTCACATTGTTTCTCCATGAAATAAATTTAAGGCGACCCTAAACCTCTTTATTGCATTGGAACTTAACCTGCCAATTTTGTACGTAGGTTCACAGCACCCGACTTACTTTATAGCTTCTTAGTCAACTTGTATATTCTTCGTTTAGCTCTAAAATAGAAGACTGCAAGACAATATACTGTTTCAGTAATTAGTTTTATAGTCATACGCAAACGTATTTTAAGGGCATTCGCTGCAATATGTATGATGATATAATATATGATATAATACTAAAGTTAAAGATGTGGAAATGTTTAAAAGTAAGAAAGAAGCATAGCATAGAAAAATAAATTTAGTTACTTTTTTCAAGTAATTACTTATAAACGCCATTACGAAGCTAAGAGGCTGTAAAAAGATTAAAAAGTAGAGAGACTGTTATAGTTAGTAACCTACAGAGTGGATAAATTAAATATGTTAGTAACGAATCTACCTAGGTCCCAAGCCCAGATAAAGGAAGAGGCTTACCACTGGGTCCCCGTAAAAATAAGGGAGGTTGCGAAGTGAATAAATGTGCTTCAGAATAGGATATGAAAATTGGTAGGTGAAATATGTCTAGATAACTAGAATACTTAAACCATCGCAGTTATATGGTATGGACGTACCTGTGATCCAAGAAATAAGATTGAGAGAGTGGAAAAATATACAAATTAAGAACTCAATAGTATTTTGGTTCGGTCAAGGACGAACTCATGAATTTGGATGTGAGTTCGTAGTTATATTAATATGGAAACACATAATAAATTAAACCCGATTAATAATAAGATGCCCCACATTCAGAGGAAACTAAAGCAACATATTCTTAATGTATGTGCATGCTTCAACAAAAAGCCAAGGCGATGAGAGGAAAAATAATTTTTATATAATTCTTTAAGAACAGTGACACATAATTTTCTAAAAACTAAGAATACGGCTGAATGCAAAAGGAAAGAAATTAATAACATTGGATGCAAGAAAATTGGATACAAAGAAATTAATCAGAATAAAATGCAGAGTACCAACTAGGTATATGTAATAGGATTGAAGCACTAATCAATATAAATGAAGAAGAAAATAAAAATATTTATGCGAAATGGGTCAGAATAAAAACAATAATTAACCAGCTGCTCCAGCGCAAATAGAAAATGTGACGACAAAATAGTGCGAAAGGAAAAAATTAGAAAAGGGCCAAATACTTAAACATTCCACAGACGGCAACAAAGACGACTATAGAAAAATGTAAAAGAAGACTTCAAAACTGCTGAAAAAGAAGAAATAACACACGTGAAAAATGAAATTCATAATATAGAAGAAGAAAGTGATAGCCAGCGGCAACGAAAAATGTTCTTTGATGGTGTAAAAGAATATTTAAATGCAACATAAGTATGCAACACTATATAACCTATTAAAAATGAGAACTGTGATATACTAGCTACTAAAACAACGACAATTTAACGATGGGGAGGATACTTTTGTGAGCTGCAATGTAAACACAAAACTACAAGTAGTAACACTGATAAGAACACAACGAAGGCAATATATCTACTTAAAAGTAGCAAAACTTCTGGCGAAGACAAAATTGATAATACTACATGGCGGAGACAAACCAGAAAAGAAAGTATGAAAGTTTGTGAAGCTTATATAGAAAAGACAACAAACTCTTAAGAATCAGCAAAACACTACAGTATGCCCCATTGAGAAGAAAAGCGAAAAACTCTAATGCAGAAACTACAAAAGCATAGCACTAATTACAAAATTTTTGTCATTTTTATTGTAGGACTGTGTCAACTACTACTATACAAACTGAAAACCTACGTAGAAAATACATCAAGCTAATATCAGTATAGATTTAGGCAAAACCGATCGACTAACTACCAGATCTTTGCGGCCTCTTAGATAACAGGAAAAACTGGGAATACAACAAAGGTGTTCACTATAGTATATCAAGAAGCAAGCTATAGAACATTATAAAATAATACGCTATACCACCGATAAAAAACTCGATGTTCAGTGTTAAAATTAGGGAAATACTATCGTAGAGGAAACAAAAACAAGAATTCAAAGTCCGATCTTACTACAAGCTGCGCAATATTTTTAAGGAAAAGATACTCCTACGGATAATTAGGACTAACGTGTAAAATCTGCATCCGGCCAATAATAACACACGCGTGCGAATCGTGGAAACTTAATAAACAAGATAAAAAATATAACTAAGTTCTAAATGATACATTTCATGGAAAAACATGGACCTTGTCGTGGTGCGATGACTGGTGAATGGTAAATTTGCAGGATTAAAGAGCTAAGGACACTTTACAGAAATGAGAAGTTATTTTGTGTCATAATTCTGTTACCAAAATTTTTCAATTGAAACACCAAACTATCATGAATACATGCGCAAATTAGAGAGCAGACCAGCTACAGTGGACACAGCTAGGGTTATTTACAAAATCTTAATTATTGCAAAGGAGCACCAATAAGTCTTTGGGGTTTGGTGTGATATCTTTATATTCGATTAGATGTCGTCAACATGGCCTAGATACATTTATTTTTATTATATGTGTACAAGCATTCCAGTGAGACAAATGTCTCATTTAAAAAAACAAAAAAGACCGTTTTTCAAATAGAAGGCGTATTAAATAAAAACTGTACCCAGACCTGGAAGGTGTCAAAGTGGTTGCCTAACCGATCGACGTTTTAAGGCGCAGAGGGTCGCAGCTCCGTTTGGCTGCTGAAACATTTTTATTTAATACGCGTTCTATTTGAAAAACGGTCTTTTTTGCGATTTCTCGAAAACCGAAAGTGTCACGTGACTGAAATTAGGTTCCTGAGCTGACATGACCATTCCAAACATATAACTTTCATAACTTTTTTCTCTATCTCTTACGGTTTGGCTGCTGAAACAGCGTCCCGGTCGGACGGACAGACAAGTCTATTAGATAAGGATTACTTATTCATGCACATGCAATAATTTAATCTACTTTATGGTATTGTCTATGTATGTAAGTTAACGACTTATTCGGGCAACATTAAATAGATAAGCAATAAATAAATAACGTATCTCCCATAAGTTTTGAGAAACAATTCCGTTCTAGTTTATTATAGGAGAAAGATTTCAATCTGGTTGGCATTGGAAAAAAAACATGGACCATTATCCCTAGTTTAAGCATATAATTCTATTAAATATAGCTGTAGAAATAATTACGTGGAGTTGAATTTAATATAAAAGTAATGCAGCATAAAATATAACTATTTTAATATATTTTCTCAAAGCTTGTAGAACATACGTTAAATAAATAAACAACAAAACATATGCCCAGAAACGAGAGCTCATAAAACCAAAACCTGTAACACAATCGGTAAAGTCAAAAATATGTTTGCAACAACTAAAGTCAACATGTTAATAATAACATACATAATGGTCAACAATATATACAAAGCAGTAGAAATATTTAGAATACAAAATAATTTCTCGTGCTTGGGTTACCATTATTGGAATTTAGTTATAAATTTAGTTTCACTTTGAAATGCCAGAATATTAAATAATTGTTGGTTATGTCACAGATTTGTGGAAGTATCAACATTATTTTGTTGAAATTTACGTCATATTGTTTTTACAGTATTGTAATTAGACCTAAGTTCCAGTTACATATCTTATGTTAAACTAAATCGTACCTAGTGTTAACGGATTTAAATTTCAGGATAACAAAAGGGCCAGTGGTAAATGTTTACAAAACATCAATATTATGACAGGAAGAACTTAACCCTAGAACGCATACATCTTTGTTTAATAAGGCACTTTAAATTTACTATACGCCTTTTTTAATGTCTGAGATAATTTTGACTGCATAGATGCATATTTAAGCGCAAAACGGAAGTTAAAGTTGTTATAGTAATTTACGATTCAAGTAACGTTATCAAGCTTTTTACATTACGAGAGAATAGTTTGAATGAACGAGCGACGTTAGGAGCGAGTTTTTTAAAATTCTCAAGTAATGTAGAAAGCAGATAACGTTACGTATATCGTAACACGGTTTATTTTATCGTAAGATACTAATCTTTTTGAAAAAATAGGAAAAATTGTTGTTTATGACACAACAGCGTGACATATCTGTTATGGCTGTGGTGGTATTACTCAATACTGTATTGTTGGTAGCACTATCAGGTTATGTTAAATTCAAAATTTGCAGGTTAAGTTTTGCGTCAGTCTGTGTCAAATAACAAACAAAACCTAACCTACTTACATCGAATTTGACATAGACTGACATTGTCACTAACAATACACGTCAATACTGCCAACATGCTAATAAAGTATCGTTCTGTTATTTTTCTTAACAACACTAGTGCTGTTAAAATCATCTTAACTCCACGCGTTGCTAAGGAGTTATTATTATAATACCATAATAGGATAAAATAAGAATATTTATTTATGAGTATGAATAAATTAATTGTAAAATCTAAGAAACTGATGAGGTACTAATATCTACGTTAAACAGTTTTGACAAATAACTACAGTGTGATTTTTTTAAAAACTCAATTGCAGCACGCCCTGGATAGCCTGAATCAGTTGGCAGTACTGAAGTGTATTGTTGGTGACACTCTCTGTGTCAAAACTCATGCAAAACCTAACCTGCTAACCTCGAATTTGAGATAGACTTACAGTGTCACCAACAATACATTTCAGTATTGGCAACTGATTCAGGCTATCTAGGGCCTGCTGCAATTGAGTTTTTAAAAAATCACTCGGTAGTTTCTGTTAAGCACATAAATTACACTGCAGGCTATTAAGTTAGGTTTTGCGGCAGTTTTGACACAGACTGACGCAAAACCTAACCTGATAACCTCGACTTTGACATAGACTTACAGTGCCACCAACATATTGTTCATACGTTTGAATTTCCACAGCCCGCAGAGAATCAATTTTTTTGGATCTCCAGATATTTGCATCTTAACCTCAAAAAGTTATTTAATGTCAATTGAAATTAGTTCTAATTATAAGGGTCGCCATCTCTGTTCCTTTTAGTAATTAGTTAAAATATTATCGAGTTACCTTTGTAATATGTTATTTTGCCTGCTCCACTCTATCTGTTCGGCGGCTGAAGTATAATAGCTAACTGGCAATCCTATTAAGACAGTAGTGGTAGCTATTTTAACAAATTCCACTTCGCATTACGTTACTATGAAAATTATGTACGTAAACTGACAGATGGCAAGTGGTTACCGACCAACACCTACCGAGAAAAGTTGTTACGTGATTGCATAGATGGCGTCATATGCGACACCAATTAACTAAAAAACTAATTATAAAGCTTATAACAATTTTTGGAAAATAAAAATGAAAGGGATGTATCAACGATAATCTTCTGGAGAGGTACTGAAAATATGAATATGATAACATAATAGCAAATCACTAAAAACTAGATAGTTAAATAGGTGGTGTCTCATATGACGCCACCTATGCTTTCTAGGGTTAAATTATGCAAGACCATCGGCAAACATAGAATTTGAACATTTTTCAACATTATGCTGTGCTTCTCTGTTATGCCTGGTTATTAAGAGTGATCAATTTGGTAATTTCAAATCCGAATCTTCATATCTCCCATATATTTCACCCAATCACTCCTGATAAGAGATTCACAGTGCTTAATGCAGTTTCTCCACTTATCAGCATCGCATTTGCGCAAGACTTCTTTCCAAACCTTACTGACTTTGTTTTTTGAATTTGTAGCTGACATTATTAACGTGTTATCTAGTGATTAACAAAATGCTCGTACAAGTTCATTAGGGTTGTAAATACAATACTAGGGAGGAAACCCTGGAACATTGATGTTGTTTTGCTTTAGAAACTCGCCAATTTTATATTTTTGTAGACATTATTTAAGTTGGTTTTAATTAGATTCCAAAGCTGCTTTTATCGTTTTCATAAAAATAAATTTTATTCTTATACAACCAGGCCTCCAGAGTTTTTTAAATTTTTAACTAATAGTTACTATTTTCTCTAACAACACTGTGCGAGTGATAAGGAGCATTATTCATTAATATAACACATATATCTCCAATGCCAGTTAGAGCAGGACCCAACTGATTTTGTAGTCACTTTTGAAAAATTTCGATGTTCACATCTTTGTGGTAATGTCGATGTTTAATTTTTCAATTTAAACCACTACAATAGATTGCATGAAGCACCTTCTGATTTGAACCTATTATTATTAGTAAACCTATCATCACCTTTCAACCACATTCGTATCACGCTTCGGTTCTGGTATATCCAGGTTGCATCTAGGTAAATAAAAGTCATTCCTTCTACACCATTAGCATATTCCAAATATATTTTAGGAATTTGGGTTACTTTACTAACAGAAATTTTGAATCAATCATGTATTTTTCAGATTTTTTGAAAAATATTTGTACAGCATCGATTTCAATGGTTTGTAAAGTTATGAACTTCGGAGTGTATGCCTTCGGCCAGCAGAAATCGAATTACGGCTTACTGTGCCCACCATGTGTGAACTATGAAGAAATATAGCTAAAATATGTAGTTACATTTGCTATACAATGTACTTTTTATATCCATTCTCGTTTTTTATTTCTGCCGGAGGCTGCAAAACTACCCTTTTTATAATAGCCAGCAACATAATATTAATTGCGTAACAGCGGCTATAGATAATCAAATATTAAATAGAGGGGCGTACCCGATATAAAGATACTGTTTCTAAATTAATATTAATGGTCACCAGCAGAACAGAAAACACAAGTAGCACATCAAAACAAATCAGAAAGTTTATAGAAACAAACCAAATCCGAGAAGATTTAAAGAACCTCAGCCGGATGCGTTGACCCATGATACAATAATGCAATAAACATGACGAATGGCACCAAGAATTAAAGTTTAGATAAGCAAGCAAAACTCGAAGAGATTTGAAGGATCTCAATAGACAATGGTGGCACTAGGCACGAAAATATGGCAAGAGTTACACGAGAAACGGCTACACTCTCACAACGAGGCCTTCTAATCTATCTGCTTCGCAAGGTACCAACCAAAGTTTCAATTACGAAAACAAATACTTCAGGAATAAATTAACGTAGCACTCATTTAAAAATGCCTTAGACACATCAAATGACTAAGAATTTTCGATTTAAATATTGAATACTTTGAAAACTTTTGTTAGATCTGTAACAACAGACTGTCGTAAATCCTGTTGTTAAATACCCTGAGCAGAGGCATCGGCGTCTCTTCTTTGAGCAGGTTTAACATAATGCAGTAGAAACTCAAGCACGTTCAAGTGAAACAAGAAGTGTATTGCATACATCGACAATGACTCTACAATCGATAATAGAGAAAAACTTAAGAAATCAGTAACACAGATATGAGAGAAATATACAAAGAAGAAGATGGAGTGAATTGGTTATAAAAAATAGAAGAGTAATGAAGCTGCGATACGTCAATGTTGAAGAGTGGAAAAGCACCTACCATCACTAGTAGCCAGAGTCGAAAATTTTAAATGAAGGAAACCACCAGGTATATATTCAAAAAGGTAAAATCCTTAACGCAAGATGAAGCTGTAAATAATAACAACCTTTTTAAAATACGAAAAAGAAGTAGAAAAATATTATGTTTACATTATTGTCTACAACTACCTACACTAAAAACGAAGTATTCTGAATTGTTTGACAACTCGTTCCTGAAACTTTTCTATCTCATTTACTGAAGTAAGATAGGCAAAACGTTTTAAAAGTCTCTAAACGTAAGAGTTGAAAGGACTTAAATAATAAAATCGGCCAGGCCATGAGGTTGATCTTCCCTGATCAAAACATATCAATTTCAAAATAGAAAAAAATATCAGAAAGAAATAGTGCAATAAGTAATAATTAGATAGACTCATTTAGCCTACTAATTTCAGTAATGTACGGTAAAGTTTTTCGCGTTAATTTTTAGCTTTAATTGTTAACTTCTCGATAACGAGGACAGATGCTTCCTCGAAATGTTGGAAATTTAATAATAATTAGTTTGGAGGTTGGTGAAATAAACAGCATGAATTGGGGCTACTTACTAGACCTTCATATTTAAGATTAAGTAGTTATAATATTAAATGTAATTCTTTGCGTCAGTCTTATGGCGTTTTTTACTTTATTTCGGTGTTTAGAATATACTTACAAATGTTAAGGTATTCGACATCTTGGCTAGGAAAGCACCATCTTGTTTTCTATTTTAAATAAAAACATTCGTTGAGTTTCTTTTTGATTTACGTAGTTTTTCCGCTTGTCATTAAAAGCAGATCTGAATTTTAACCACATATACAAAATAATACCTATAACAACAATATCAGCATATATATTGACGAGAGTTTTCAATTGGTTTCAAATTATTGTGATTACTTGAAAATACCTGAGGACAGACCATAAAGGGCGCAACAAAGCTTTTAATACAAAAAATATTCCCTAGAACTCATAAACTCAAAATATAGCCCACAGATGTATAATCTGCAACAACGTCAGTTAACAGCCACCCCGTAAAAGGTTTGCAGTAACTAAAACACAAAGATCATGGCAAAATGTGTTTACTAACCTGCAGTATATTACCAACTACATACAGCTTAACAATTGCAAGCATTAACACTATTGGCTGCACAAGGTATAGACATACTAGCTCTACATTAATACTACTCTAAACCAGAAATAATCGGTCGTCAAAACAGTAAACGTAGATAACAAATAAATCTAAATAACAAAAGCACATAACGAAATACAATACGATTAACAAGTTAATAAAAAACTGTAAGGGGCTTGAGTAACCCCTGCCAACAGAAATACTACTTGTCAAAATAATTCAGTAGTCGCAAATAGCCAGCGAGACCCCCGCTCTATGATCACAAAGCAAAGTTTGATGTTGCTTACAACTAGCAGCAATGGCACTTGTCTCGAAGGCTAACAGGCCATATTATCTAAAGTAAATGGTCGTAAAGGACCCACAGCTGCGCCGGAACTATTTTAATCACAGGAGTGGCAAAGAGCTCGGGATAGGAACAGGTATAGGTGTTCAGTAGACCATGAACGGCTCAGCTTTAGTCATCTTACAGCGTGGTGCCACAAGAAGTGACATTATATTACTGAATCGCCGAAAACATCAACATCGAAACAGCATATAGATAGAATTAGAGCTGCCAAGAGAAATGTCGACGCAGCTGAAGAAAGCCGCCCTAATAACGTGGCAATAAACTTCCAATAACGTCGCCTTCCAA
Source organism: Agriotes lineatus (assembly GCA_940337035.1). Taxonomy (NCBI): domain Eukaryota; kingdom Metazoa; phylum Arthropoda; class Insecta; order Coleoptera; family Elateridae; genus Agriotes; species Agriotes lineatus. The sequence goes on from CALNHX010001029.1 coordinate 229,979, forward strand.
CGAAATCTACATAATAGTGAGTATAGAGAAGTTTCAGACTCAATTTTTCACAATACAGTGAGAGACGAAAATCGCTGAATTGCTAAATTTGTAAATATAATAGTAATAATAATAATAAAGGTCTTTATTTCTCAATATGCTACAAGATCTCGACGACTAGACGTCTGGCACAAGATAAAAAAGAGTGGAAACAGAGAGGGGAGGCCTGCATCCAGGAGTGTATAAGAAAGGGCTGTTAAAGAAGAAGAAGAAGAAGACGACTAGGTGTAAGCTATGATTTGTCGCAATACTTATCAGTAAACAAATATCTAAGAAAGAAAAAAAAAAAAAGAAAAAGGATATGCAATTTGATAACTTCTACTATATTTTTTTCCTAAAACGATTTTTTCAGTTTTGATTAATTCTTCTTATTAGTATAATAAATGTATTATTTATTTACTCCCCGGCAGATCCAACTTCGATTCACCTTTTAAGAAGTATTTCTTGAAATATGTTGTTTAATTAAAAATGAAAACGACAATGTTAATATAGCTACGTTGCTGAAAGCTTTGGAATTCAAATGCAAGGCCTGGCAAGCTTTATAATTAGCTGTGGCACCTTATAATTGACTTCCGGTTTAGACGTATAGAATGTACGTAGTAAACAATGTGTTCAGGGCCACTTTGGATTCTTAAAACATGTAAATGTGGGCTAAGATAAAAAATTTAAATGGGTACATAAGTTTTGATCTTTTGAGCTTGAAAGTGGAAAACAACAGTATAAACACATGTCTTTGAAGTTCTTCATATGTGTTTAGTTTAAAGTAGCGCTTTACAAGCAACTGAAATACAAACCACCTGTTCGTTCCCATGAAACTTACTGTTTTCAGAAACACTGTTGCATTTATGTGAGCGTCTTACGGCGCATTTATCCCTGGAGTATTCCAGACATTTTTCTCAAGATTTAGTAATACCGTAAAGCTTGTAGTCTACATTATTACTATGAAATGGTGGAGTTGCCGTCTAGAATACTCAAATTTAAATGTAAGTATTCTCTGATAAAAGGCAGCATTTGAGGAGTGAACATCCAGCACTTGCTGATGACACTCATAAACAATTACTCAGTGATAAATACAATAATGTAAATCAAGAAATGGAGAGCACTAAAATGATAAGCAGACTTATACTTAAAAAAAAAGTACATTATTACCTAACAGGACCAATCTTTACAATTAAGTTTTCCTGCTCAAATGTTTTAATGTAAAATCTATAAAATTTCAAATTGCTGGCAAGGATTGAGTATTTGAATTGTCCACCAATCATTGACTAATTTGTAAAATACTACTTTAACAAATTCAATTCAACAATTTTTCAAAAAAGGATACATATATGAAAAATATACTATAGTAGAAGAAAAAAGCACCTTTAATATCAGAGCTGCTGCTCTAATGTTCAGTAATTTTTCTATAATAACTTTGTTGATACAGTACAAATTTTAAATTAATACTTTACTTGCCTTATTCAAATACGTATGACAATAAATATAGGATACCGAAGTTTGCAAACTTAATTTGTTGTGGTTAACAACTACCACTAATATTTCCATTTTTGATGACAATAGATATCGATGTATGACAGGATCCACGTGACTACCACACATTTGCAAACATAGTTCCAATCATTCTTGAAAATTGTCTACATTGTTTTTAAATAAATTTTGACGTAAATTTTGGAAGAGCTGTACGATTTCCGTCTCAATTCCGCAGTTGCGACTGACTGGGGGATTTTCATTGAAAATTTGCTTTCGTTCCCATTCTCTAGAAATTGAAATTTAACGTACTTGATACTTGGTCCGTTATTTCTGCCTTGTTCGTATGAACGGTTATAGAGGTTGCAAACAAAAGGTTTTCGATAATAAGCATCTTGTTTAACACGGTTATTGCATACTTTTAGCGAGAAGGTGTCGACAAAAGATCGGAGTGACATTTGCAGCAATTGTCATTTAAATTGCAACTGCTACGATGCTCTTAATTTTGGTATCCTATATTTATTGTCATATTTATTAGACCACTGGATGTTTCTTCATATCTTCTAATAATTATAACGCCTTAGTACTAACATTTTTTAACCTGTTCAAGCTTGTAGTCCTTATCTTATTTTACTTGTAATTTCCATGCTAGTATTACGATTGAAAATCAGATTGACAACCTCGCCACATCGCAAAAACTGCTTCAGTCAACTCAGTGGGAAGGGAGGGAGTTTAGGCTGAAATAAACGTTCGCTGACGATTGCCAGAATGATCGGTACCTTAAAGATACTGGGACAAATTTGGGTAATTTTTAAGACCTCAACTACTGTGCCCATCGGGATAAAGTTGGGTGTTTTCAACAAGAAGAAAGCTTCTTCGGCTATTGATAAAACGTGTATAGGTCTATTATATGACTTACTTTGTTTAGTAAATCTGAAATGCTTACTTTAATCCAAAAATTTGTAGTTACGGGCTGAAACCGCAATAAATAAGCCTTGGAATGCAACCTGGCTTCTAATGCCAGGTCGCGCGATATAAATACAACCTTGAACTTTGCTCTACCTGTGGTGCAAGCTAACAACAGTTCACAATACGCATTTCTAGCCCTCTCAACTGGAATGTGCTCAAAACTTGGGGCCTCATAAAACGACCAAATTTTTAGATACGGTACAGCATATTTGGAACGTAATAATTCACAACATGCATTACTTAAAGTAACAGACATGTTTAACTTTGCTTGGAATGCATCAGTTTGGTTAGCAGTCTGATTGCAAATTCATATGCCTAGACGAGAAAGGAAAATAAAAGCCTTGTGGTCGACGTATGATTGCAGGCAAATCAGTGTTGATCAACTGGTTGAGGATTTCTTCAGATATGCGACCAGAAATCGAAGTAAAGGTCCCCTGCAAAAACAAAGTTACGAGAATTGAAACTTCAAGCTTTTTTGAGGGCTTGATTGGCTTCGGAAAATACCAATGTTGACTTATAAGCCTCCCAAGGTGCCATGTAACTGCCCTGTGTTTGCTGTCTACTCCGAATTACGTAACATGTGAGCAAACGAAAAGAAATCAAGCTTGGCTTTGAAATATTTGTTGTATGAATAATATGTTGGTGGCACTATAAGTCTATGTCAAATTTGAAGTTAGCAGGTTATGTTTTGCGTCAGTTTGTGTCAAAACTGACGCAAAACCTAAACTGCTTAAAATGCAGCGACGGCGAGAAGTTTTTAAACTGACGTAACGCCAGATATAGTTTTTTTTGTAGTATGTTCCACATGGCACTTTGTTTTATTTTCATTTATATTCAAGCCATCCTGTTTTTTCCTTTTCTTCAATATCATTGACAATCTTTCCGTGCTTAATTCGATCATGGTTTTGTATAGATTTCATCTGATTATCGTACCATAAGAATATTTAAAGTCCAAGAATAACATGTGCGAACAGATATATTATAATATGTCACTACTTTAAACTATCAAGGTTTAATAAAAATCGCATTTTCTAATATTGTGTATTTCCTTCAATATACGCGATTCATTTTGTAAAACGTGGTAATAATATCCATATAGCAGAGAGACGTCGATTTATCAAATTCTAAAGTTTTTCCTTTAATTTTCCCACAATGAAGATACCATCTCTAGTGAACCTATTCTTATAAAGTTCTTGTTTCTTGTCTGAGTTTAGCATAAAGTTTTGAAGGTTTGGTATTACTACTCGTACATTGGTAAATAAATTTAAACTTCAATACAGGAGGATTACGCCTCCATAGTTGTTGGAGTTTCCCTATCGTCCCAAAATACGGGTGGAAAGCCTATTCAATCAAAATGGATTTAAAATAATTCATTGTAAATATTACACGGTTACAAGCAGTGTAAAATAAGTATAGATGATTTTACGTAATTGGGAACATGAAACTTTTGTCACTTCCTAAAGCATGATTTCGATAATTTTCTCTGCGAATGAGGTTTTAACTGTTGCCGTTATTATCGAAAATGTTATGTAAACACCAATATCTATATGGTAAATGTTTTATTTAAATCCTGAGCCGTAACAACTTTAACTGATGGCTTTTAAAGCAGCCAAGGAGGAGTTCTTTGGAGGCTTCCTCAAGTAACATTTAATGTTTAAATAAAAAAGGCTGACTTTAAAATTAACGTTTATCTCTTCATGGCTTCCAAGAGAAAATATTATCCTCGGAATGAATAATTTATTGAACGGAAATTTCCTTCTAAATGCAAAATTATAAAATGCTGACGTCTTGGCTTTCTAAATTTAAATTTATGAATATTCTTAGGCATTCAACTATACGTTTTGAAAGTAATTACTAAATTGAGAGATCAATTTAACACAGGAAGACGTTTTAGTAGTAGATAGAAAATCAAGTGTTCAGAGGGCAACTCAAGGTCATGATTTAAAGTATCACGATCCTTTAATGAGGAGTTTTAATAGTTTTACTAATCGTAAGATATTTATTTTGAGAAAACATATTTTTCTAATTACCTTCCTTGCAAGTAATCCTTACACTGTCTGATTTGAAGGATGTAGGAAACATTTACAAAAATTGTTACGGTTTCCATGGCAATGCACTTACTTCCCTAGAGAAGTGAATTACTTACATCCCGCTTTTACTATAACTGACGGGATGTCATGTTTGCCATTTGTTGAACATGAAGAAAACCATTGTCGCTCGTACTATTATCCATTTTAAATTAGAATACAAGCAGAAAGCTCACAAAACAGCACTCGCAATCGTATTCACGCATTTTTCACGGTACGTTTATAACTGTCAAACAAAACGCCACAGCACTGTAACAACGCCCCAAGCTCCCGAAAAAGGCTACTATAATTTAGAAAATGTAATCTTTTACGCTACTACTATTTATTTTACATAAGGAAATATTGATGGTGAAAAAAATGATGTACTTTACAGAGGACGTAGGAATATTTACACTACCTCCCACCTTGCTACCCTCGTTCGCTTCGCTCACTCAGGCTTCAAACGGTCCTCAGTAGTGTAAATCTTACCTACGTACATCCCTTGGAAAGTAATATACTATTAATGTTTTGAATGCTGATTTGGAAAGAGATGTTGTATATGAAACATTAAAATTTGATTTCATGTGATATACAATAATTTAATTTACAACAAAATTTTAAATTTACCTTTAGATGGCAGTTTTAAGTTTGTGAAACAACTGTTTTATAACATGATTTCATTAGCCACGTGGTCAGTAACAATGTTGTTAAAATTTTGTTTGTTTGTTATGGACAAGTTCTAGAGATGCGTATTACCAGGTACTTTAGGTACCAACTGTAATATTACTACCTGTTGCGAAGGTAAAGTTTTTCTTGTCAAAGCAAACCTGTTGTTTAATGTAGTACCTAATCTTAATTTACATCAATATCATTTTTTACAGCATCTTTAACCTTTAGCCACTTGCTAGGCTGAACTCTGCCCCAATCGTGACCAAAGACTAGCTTTACGCACTTGTGTCATAAATAACTATTCTAGCTCGATATAGCGTGTGATGTGTGAAAATGTCTATACGAGGGGTCGTTTTAAATTCCCGGAATAAGTGCTTTGTAATTTGGTAGGAATTTTTTCTATTTAGCTTTATAAAATCAGCTACGCCGTGAAACAACATATGACAATTTATAAAGTAATTTCCAAATTTATAGCTTAGTTCTCTTTTGGGTTTTGAAGACGTGTCAAGCTAAGAGATCAAAATGAATAAATTTGATTATCGCTAGGTTATAAAATTCCTCACCAAACATAGAAAAAGTCCTCAAATAATAGTTGAAGAAATGATGACAGTGTATGGTGACCTGTGTCCTTCCGAATCAACCATTTATGAATGGTGCCAATTGTTTAGATGTGGTCGAGAATCATTAGAAGATGATCCAAGATCTGTTCATCCCACTGAAGCTGTGGATAAAGTTAAATGTTTAGTGTTCGAAGACTCCAGACTAAAGAAGAGGCAGTTGGCAGCATTAACTGGTGTATCAGAAACTACAATTTTTAGGATTTTGCATGAGTATTTCGGCATGTCACGAGTAAGTTCAAGATGGGTTCCCCGAATGCTTTCTCCTTTTCAAATGCAGCACAGAATTCAAATCTGTAATCAGTTTTTGAGTTTGTGTGAGGAAGATTCCGACTCTATAATTAAACGAATTGTTACGGGAGATGGGACTTGAGTCCAATATTATGACCCAGAAAAAGATTTTCCAAGGCATTTTGGACAATTAATTTCAAGAGCTTGAAAAACACGTCAACATTCAACTGCGAATTAAACGAAAACGGTCAACTTTAAAACATTTTAACAAGAATGCCTTTTTTATTTAAGGTAAATCAAGGTGTGAGATTTTTAATATATGTATTAGATAAAACCACGCACAAAAAAGATAGGGTAATTGAACCACTCTAGCCCCTTGTAAGTTACGCCCCTGAAAAAAATATAAATATTCAAAAAAAATTGTAATATTTCTCATAAAAAACTACGTCCCTGTGTCAAATTTCATTATGTTACCTGAAGAAAATGCCAAAAAACCATTTTTGAGAGTCTTCTTCTAGGGGCTATAGCTCATTGGGAGTGCATTTTCGGAAACAGTTCTATAGAGTAAACTAGACTTATTTTTTTATGCACTATACGTCCTAGTAATTTTGGCAGACATTTTTGAAACAGCTCTTGCATGAACCTTAGAAAATCTTTATCAGATACTTCTAAATAGATTTTTTTTTATAGCGAGTATTACTCAAAATGAGAAATAGTAAAATAGTGGTTTGTGAAATATATGAAATTGTGTAGTAAATGCTAATCAGTTTAATTCTTACTGCTAAAGCAAGAAAACACAGTGCTAGGTACGCGATGCACTCATTAAGAAAACGTAAAGAGAATGCAAAAAAATCTGTAACAGTTACAATTGGGCGTTAACTCACGTGAAACTAGTTGCAAAAATAGCTTACCTTCACATACTAAACGGCCTATAATCATTTTGCTTCGCAAAGGAAGTGCCACACTAGAAACAGTTGCCTGTGGTGGTAGTTCTGATAGATGGGTTCCGCATCATGGCACGAGCATGTCAGGCAGCTTTTCACGCGAAAATTAAATGGACGCAAGTTCCGTAAGCGAGAAACGCGGTTTAAAGATAACTTACAACACTTTTCCGCGTTAAAAGCACTTTGAATTCTTGATTCAAAGTCCACTAAAACAAAAAGGTGATTACGCCGCCCGCGTATGTTTGGAAATTTGCAATCTGTATCGAAAGCGAAGAAAAACTCACTCCAGCCGATTTCGTATGATCACAATATCATTGCGCCAATTACATAAATAGTTACTCTGAACGCCATCGGATTGTGTGAACAGACAAAAACAATCAAACATTGTCTGAAAAATATAAAATTTATACAAAAAATTTCAAAATACAAAACTTAAAGTAGTAACATGACGAAGAGAGGAACGTGTTTTCATATTTTTTAAATGGATAAAAAATATTGCAGGAATTTAGAAATTTCTTATAGCGCAGTTGAGCAAGTGGTCAGGACGTCTGCAATATGTCGAATTCCTGAGTAAAATTGAAAGATGGAAGTTTCCAGCTATTTTTCAGAGTTGTACAACATATATGCACAGAGGTTGAAATATAGTCTTGTAAATCAACGAACCCTAGTATTGAATCACTGGCGTTTCTCTTTAAGAATCATCTATTACAATTTGTTGGTTAAATTTCATGAGAAGTTGCTTTCATTTAGCAAAATTAGTTTTTTTTGTATGACCCTCTCCTCTTGGTGTTTTATTTTCAATATTTTTCAAGGCAACATACTTTAATTGTTATAGATAGAATAAGGATAACCATCATAGTATTATTTAACAAACCATTTCTATATTTAATATTTTCAAATGGAAATATCGATAATGAGAAAGTTTAGAAGAAATTACTTCAGCAGTGGGTATGTCAACGAAGATGATGACGATGGTTAATTAGCAAGGAAAAGATTTTACCTTAATTTTAATTTATATGTTCATACCCAAATCTGGGTAGGTCTATGCTGTACAACTTTGTGAAACACCTGGTAACTTCATTCTAGCTCATTTTGGTAAGGATATATCAAAAGTGCCCGTGAAAAATGTCGTAATATACTGAGTGGTCTGGTTTTTCCTAGAGAGGAATTACAACATATCTAACTTTCGGACTTAATTAGATTTAATCCTGCTCGAGTAAGTGTTTAATCTTATGTGGATTCGGTAACATACAGTGCAATATTTAAGAATTTTTTAAATTAAGTATTAAGCTCCTATGTTGATTAATAAAAATATATGGCATTAAGTTTCTGACTAAACCAACAAAATCTTTTAGCTCTCATCTTCTTAGTGTGCGGTATCTGATATTAGATGTTAACATGAGGGTGAAAGCCATATTTTTAATCGTTCTAGAAATCGCACACCTCACTTTCTTGTGAAATGTGTTCCTTGCGATGATGTGTTTTTTGTCGGACTTATTCCACTGGCTAGGGTGTATATCACACGACCTTTCGGGAGTTTTGATCTACCTACTCCCGTCTTCAGGTGTTCCTGGTTAGTCCCGGTTTCATGTTGCCTTTTGCACAGTTTGCAATCACGTAAACGTGTTTAGAGTATGCGCTTGGCTACTAATCTGCAGTCGACAATTCCGCAGATAGAATTGTTGATTGTAACCAGACGATCAATAGCTTCAGGTAGAGACTTGGGGCAATCGATAAATAAATCGAGATCCGAGTCCATAGCTCTTAATCACTGTGCCACCGAGCTTTCTTGTAGATTTCATATTTTTCTAATCAAGGATTTATGACTTTCCTGTACAAATAAATCATCAAAATCGTATACGTGCTAAAACAATAATACTAGAAAGTAGCTCTTCTTGAAGAATATCTGCCGAGATTCGTATCCATAAGAATTTTAGAGCCTTACTTTTTGTTTCTATTTTTTCAAAAGGAATTTTGTAGAAACTGTAGTATTCTTGTTTATTTTTAGTTCACTGCTTCAGGAGATTATTTCAAGCCGACTGCCGAAGGAGGCTTGAAAAACTCCTCTTGAGCTATAAAATGGAACTCTCGTGGGCTTAGATCTGATGTTGCTCTTATTTCCAGAATGCCCTGGCATTGGCATGTGCTATCGTCGTGCCTCATGCTCATTTGGCTGTGCCCCAGTAGCGCTGTGTGTCCGTCCGACTGCTCTTGCAACTTAGACGAAAAGGGTCGCAGAACGATATCCTGCCTTCAAGGAGGGATGATTGATTCCATTCCCGTAGCCGACATGGATCCAGGAATGGAGGTGTTAGACATATCGGCACCGCAGAATAATTGGAATTCTCTGACAATAGGTCCAGTGTTCCAGAAATTCAAAATGTTGGAGGAAATTCGCATCACGAGGTCGAGCGTCGTTCAAATAGGCATGCACACGTTTTGGGGCGTGCCGACTTTGAAAGTCCTCGACCTGACGTTTAATAATATATCGGCGGTGTTTGATCACAATTTTAGGGGTTTAGTGAATTTGGTCGAGTTGCGGTTGGACGATAATCTAATTGAACGACTGGCAAGTGGTGTGTTTAAACATTTGACCGAGTTACGGATTTTAACGCTGGAACGAAACCGTCTTGAAGAACTTGTGCCTAGAATGTTTTTAAAACTCGGTAAACTACAGGTGCTAAAACTTAGTGGTAATCAACTCTTAGAACTTGTTCCGGAAGTGTTCAAGGATATATTGGTGAGTTTCTAGAATATATATTGTCCTCTACGCTTGAGCAACATTTTCTTATGTACTTCGATTTATTTAAACATTACCAAGTTCGTGTTATGTCTGGTATATTATATTATTTCTTTATGAATTTGTATTATGATTAAATTCCAAATACATGAAGAAGGGCCACTTAAAATTTTGAGCGATGGAAGTTTGGGTAAGTGAGTGAAACTCATAACAAAACTATATTTTGGTAATCAACAGTGGCACTCTTCAGATCGTTATATAGTTCTACTGTAAAGAAATTATTCAACATGGGTACATTCTTATTTGTATTAGAGTTTATATGTTCCATCTAACTATTCAGTAGGGCACTTTAAGGACGCTACTTTTAATAAAAAAAAGGGGCACGTTAAAGTTAGCATTCTGACTTTGAAATGTTTTTTTAATGTTTATTGGCAGTTCGTTCTTAACTTACGCCAAAATGAGATGTAAGATGTGAATACCTACCTTTTGATATTGATACGTTCGTCTATAGGAGCACAATAAATACAATTTTATTTGAAAATCTATGCAATTATCGAGTATTGACTTGGAAGAAAAATGAGTTGGAACTCATTATTTTTGAATGCACTTTTAAGCGAATTTATAGATTTTTAAATGCCTGGAGTAACCTTAAATTAATAGTTTTTCTATATCTTTTAACTATTCATGTGTTATGGATACTACTCATCCAGTTAATACAACATAAGATGAAAGAAGGAAGGTAGTAATACAAGGTCCGGCAGAATGAAGTATCCATTTTCAAAGTTAATTCATTTCATAATATAATGAGATATAAATTCAAATCAAGTCGCCATGCTTTCGCGATAAATCGAAATTTAAGACTGTTGTCAGTGTTTGTGAGAAATGTCAGTTTAGCTGTGAGTATGGAGCATTGGTCAAAATCTTTTGCGATTTAATCTTATTTTAAAAATAACAATTCTGTTGTAACCCCCCAGTGTTTATTTCGTCGTCACTTTCATTTAAATCCACGAGATCCAGTTCCTAGTCGAATAACATATAAAAAGTGGGTACACAAGTTTTGCAGTACAGCCTCCTGTGCCAAAGAAAAACCAAAAGGAAGAACTAGTTCTGTATGCATACAAAACTTTCGTGCTAGGCTTTAAGGGTGCCAGCAGCGAGAAGGGGGCCACTTGACTGATGTAATATTTAAAAAATAAAATTTCCGTGTTTCCTTAAGAACCCTTTGTTTGATTTTTCAATAAAAATTTAGCCATTAACAAAAACAACTCAATTTAAAATGGATACTTCATTCTGCCGGACCTTGTACTAGATGGTTTTTAACATTTTTGTATGAAACTATTAAAATTATTATCTAACTTTCTAAGATTATCTTTATTATGTTGTTATTTCGATATACAGATTGTCCGAAATCCGTTTGGAACATAGGAAATTAATGAGTGCGACAAGGAAGACATAAACAAAATGAGTAGCAAGATAAAGATAGAATGTAATCATGGCTAGGTTAATTTTTAAGCTAAAATTAAACAATGACACAAACAAACGCTTCTGTGAAATATTGTATCTGTCATTAAGAGTATAAAGTGAGGTTTAAATATACTATTGTTTACTATTCACATAATTATTTTAATTATTTAAACCTCACTTTATACTCTTAATGACAGATAAAATATTTGACATAAGCGTTTGTTTGTTTCATTGACTAAATTTTAGTTTAAAAATTTACCTAGCCATGATTGCAATCTATCTTTGTGTTATTGCTACTCATTTTGTTTATGTCTTTCTTGTCGCACTCATTAATTTCCTAATGTTCCAAATGGATTTAGGACAATCTGTATATGGTTTTATGCTCATTCAACATGTTTTAGCTAATAAATTCTGGTTCGTTTAAATATTCTTAAGTTACTGTAGTTGAGAAGATATAGTTTGACAAATCCAGCTTAACCCTCAAGGTGGGCCATGCAAGGCGCCGTGATTATATTCGATTGCACTGAATTGGTAATATGTGTAAAGACTTAGGTTTTGTGGCTGATTCCACTTTTATCTGATTTTCTAAAGATTTCAAGGTTTTATTAAAATTCAACATTCTGGACTAATTTAAAATATAATCAACAAATTAAAAAACTCAAACAAATAAATTTACATTCATTTTAATAACATAGTAAAGTAGTGCAGGAACAAGGTTAATAATAGAATGTTATAAGTATTTAACAAAAAAAAGTATGGTATATAGTAACAAATTCTTAATGCAGAATAAACCGAAATAAGTAGTAGGTACCAGGGTACTGATATAAATTATAAAAGATATAAATACTAGTAGGTAGAGAGTACATAAAATAGGTATAAGGTTGACGCCTTTATTTCTTCTTTATTTTTTTTACGGCCAATTACTGTGTTGCCATATCGCTTTGGACGCCTTCGTTTTTTAATCTTGGCTGGTATTTTAATGTTCTGCGGAATACTGCCGTAACTTGTGGCGGCACCCTCGTGATTGGATGCATCAATTTCAATCTGTTGAACTGCAAAACGCCAAATAATTAACATACCTAAATATACAATCCGTGTTACTACTGTTAGTAATAATTATTACCCATATCGCTAGGCTGAAGTTCATCTTCGTAGTAGACATCGCTAATTTCGTTTACTTCGTCATCATTCGTAAATCCAATACATTCAATAATTACTTCTTTTACAACTTGTTTTTTTTTGTATTATCATCACTCTGTGGGACATCGATAGTTTCTTCCACTTGAATTTTATTAATAAGAGTAGTTATTGCACTTCACAAAGAGATCCATCATTGTCATTTTTTCATTTTGACATTGTTTTTCATTAGTGCTTGTTGGAACATCAGCAGTTTCCTCTTGTTGAATTAGATTCCTAGTTGCCATTGTACTGTGACTTTGTTGCATTCCTTGCTCACCACCATTTGTTAGAACATTAGCATCAATATGTTTGTTACTCTCCGTAAAGTCGACTTTGACAATGTCCTTCAAAATTCTATCTTGCCGTTCTTCTCAACGATTTATGATGGATTGAATGATTTTCAATTTCTCACAGAAAATTGGAGTGGATACCTCACTATATAATGGAGCCATTTTTTTACTTTGATCATCCATAAGCTCAAATTTAGCATGATTAGTCATATATTTGGACCTTCTACCTTTTAATGGTTCTACTTGTGTGCCAACTTTATTATAATAGTAGAAGTAGGGACACCACTAATTGGATTATGTCAAAGATTTATTTCAAGTTTTTGAAATATATGCAGGGTGTTCCATTTAAAAAAAACTAAAAGTTTTTAATTTTGCCGCAAACTCGTTATTCGATTGTTTTTTATTAATTGCATATTAATCAGCGCCAAAAACACTACTAGTTTGCTAGTTTAACCTACTTTGTAAAATTAATAATAACAAAGATAGCAATAGTGCCCACTTAATTTGAATCACCCTGTACATATAATACGAGTATTACTATAGCTTCAAAAACGCAGATATGGGTTTTCGAGTAATGCGGGCAGGTACCGTATGATCGAAAGCTTTTACCTTTCAGAGGGTTGTGGAATTGTTTTGTTAAAAATTTATGTTGCAGTCATGCTAGTAAAAGTCACATTGGTATTTTATATCCATCAGTTTAAGGTTATATCGTTAATGTCATTTTAGCAAATACAAACATTTTTGTTGAATGCATAAAATTGTTAATACCAAAAATAGCTACGGCTCTTCAAAGTGATTTTCTCCGTTTTCCATACACAGCACCACTTTGTGTTCAGTATTAAACAAACTGTTAAAGTTAAGTCTTTCTGTCAATATTTTATAGGTTATATTATGAAGTACCTTTATTCATTACTGCCAACATAAATTACAAAAAAATTACAACCCTCTAGAGGATAAAAGTTGTCCATCATACGGTATAACAAAGCGAATGTGTGTCGGAGAAGAACATTAGTTTTTTGGAATACCGTTCCAACGATCAACGAAAAAAGTAAATTTAGTGGCATTGGCACCTTCTTAATCGTTTTGTTAAACTAAAGATATTATATTATTACAGAAGTGTACAGCAGTTGAGCTACAAAATATGCCTAAAGTCAAGATCAAGGTCGCCGAAATTGTCAAGTAACATATGTGAAAGGAAGCTGATCACTAACGCATAACAAAATGCCACCAAAAGCCAGTGTTAGCAGTGAAAGTAAAGGAACTGAAAAATGCTGTTTTACTAATATAAAAAATCTCAGTAGAAATTTCAGAAAAACAGCCTTCGTTGAAAGAATTGCTCTTACATCTTTGATGTAAATCTTGAGAATTAAACAGATATAAATTTTCTAACAATCTTTGATGATGCTAGATTTCAAATGCAACGGTGTTTCACATTTTAAATTAAGCAAGTTGAAAGCTTCAGCAAGAAACCAATAAGAAAAAAGAATATGTAACTTGTGAGAAAAATAGTTTTAGGGAGGACATTAAGAAGGAGGTTTGGCATTTTAAAACAAGAAGGTTTTTATATTTGATAATTTATTACAATGTGCACAGGAGAATCTGATTTATACTGAGACCCATAAAAAATAATACAACACGTTAAAATGGTTTACAAGTACTGCGAATGGAAAGAAAGTATTATGTAAAAAGATTAATGTTATTTCGAATAAGATTGTCCGAAACTGTAGATTTAATTTGTTTGTATATTTAACACACGAATTCATAATCTAGCTTTTTATGTGTTGTCCCAGTTTTAAAATTAATCAAGGAATGAACCTTTAGTTTTGTTTGAAAATGGGTCCTGCACAAATGTTAAAGAACTTTTCGGCTTCAAAAATGAAAAGTACAAACCATACTATCGACGTTTTTACTTCCCTCGTCTGAAAGACTGTAAGACTATCTACTGTTTGCTCATCTGAAAAACCATGAAAAAGAGGGGATATTTAGAAAACTGTGACAAGTCACACGTCCCATATTTTCACCGTAAAACAGGTCAATGGTTACAAGCTTAATTAGGTACCTGTACTATGAAAATGTATTACTAGTAACGTTAATTTAAATAAATTCGTATTTCTATATTGCTATCAACTTACACAGCATGCGACCTTCAATGTTTTTTTTACTGATCGATACTTTGTTATCATTTATAATTATATCAATTAGAACTAATTTTGGGGCTAACGGCAGTTGTATATGCGAGTTCAACTTAGACCAATAATTTCAGCTAGTACTGAAAGACGGGTGCTTAATATGTTTAGGATATATTTTGTCCTATCGATCCCCTTTCCTTATTGAGGACGCACGTAAACCGGTGTAAGTGGAGGTAATAAATGATGCTGATCGGTGGATATACGAGCCTCGTGAAGGATGAGCATGGCCATGGGTAGCTGATTATGAGGAAAGCGGGAGTTGTGGGCACCTGGTTATTGTGTTATCGAGCATGTTCACGGACAATTTGTGTCAAGTTTAAGTTCAAAAGCGTGTTACTAATTTAGTACTAAGCCGTCAGCTTTAACGGGTGCAGAAATTGGTCATTTAATTGACAGCGCCTTATCAAACAATTAACGGTTACGGTGAACGTTAGGGCAGTCGCTAAATTTGGAAACGGGCAAATAAGGTTAGATATTTAGGTAAATTTTAAATTATTAGTGTTATAAAGTTTACGACATAATAGGCTTTTACATGTTAATAGTTATAAAATATAAATTAGAAAGCCGATCTTTAAACATGCATTAAAGTATAAAACAAAAAATAACAACGAAACTAGGTTGTAATTAGATTATTTTCTTGTGAAACTTAAGTTGATTTTATTACCTTGTACATGTATATCATGTGTAAGTTACGAGTTTACGATGACTGCACAATTAGAAAATCCCATACCAAATTCTTAGGGATAAAATATTGGATCGCCATTGGCCGTAGAGCTAAACTGTAAATACCAAGGTTTTATGCGTCCCTGTAGTGTGTTCGATTTAATGTCAACTTATTTTAGTACAAAGTAGAAGATAGGTGATCAAACCTTAGTAATTAAAAAAAAAGATTATTACCTCAAAGCCTGGCAGACCCCTTGCTATTCTTGCCACGATCTACTGGGGACATTTGTTAGATGCTGATGCCTAAAAATTTATTTTAGCGCCGCGCCGTGACGATACAGCTATTTGGCCGTGCACGTAGCTATTACAATAATCTGTGATTCTTAGAAATTAATTATTTAAATTTTTTTGGGGTTTATTTTTGTTTTCATCAAAACTGTAATGCGAAGTATAGTGCCAGGGTCTTCAAGTGAGGTCTTTAAACTCTCCTCGAACTGGACCTTTTGTCGTTGTAAATTGTGTAATTTTCTTTGATTTCATCCGTTGCTTTATGCGTTGTGCTGCTGTACCGAGAAGTTAACGCCTTCGATTAGCATACTTAAGGTCCCATTGAAGGTTTATTTGCTCTGGTAATAATATTCATTATTAAACTTTTAACAATCTATATGTATATGTATTTTTGTGATTCCGTTGGCCAGTTTATGATTGGTAATTTGTGATATTTAGATTAGAAACAATATTTTGTATAATATTTGATTGGGTCAACACTGCGTTATTAACGTTTTATACCTGCTAAACCCGTTTGTATTGAAGTATTCGTACTATATTCCTGGCTATTATATCTATTAATTACTATAGAGTACGTTGCGTATTCGTGATGCTGCCCTTACTTTATTTTGTTTTAGATTATCCAAGTCCTAAATGCTTTCTTTCCGTGTTCATTAGTTCTGGTTTCTGCTTGGGACTATTTGCCGTATTGAAGACGTATTGGAACCGAGCCGTTTCCACTGCACCTATTCGGCCATCGAATGTGCGCACCGTTACTAAATTTATTAAAAGGGGTATCCGCTAATTAAGAGTGGGGTATTATTATCAGAAACCAGAAGCCTTCAAAGATGCAGCGTTGAAAATAGGTTAGATGACTTTGCCAAAACAAGTTTACAAACTACTTCGCATAGGTACTTCCAGACCTTTATTGCATATTTTTTTCGGAGTGTTTTTCGTTTTCGTCTATGGTTTGGTTTTCAATTCCCGACCTTTAATTGCCATCGTGTTCCTTCCATGTGTTTAAGGTGTGCATACCAGATCAATCTTTTTTCTACCGTCTCTATTATATCATGTTTGACCTTTATTCTTCTTTAATTATTTGTTTAGGGATATTTTCAAGCATTGGTACCATAGAATTTCTTCTAAAAACAATAATTTTTGGAGCTTGCAAATTTTAAGTATATACGTATAAAGCTATTACTTCTGTCTCTGGAGAATAGTATTATATATTTTTTAATATCGAACTATTGTTTAGAAGTTTCAGAAATGCCTCACAGAGGACAGCCTTCCGTGTGTAAAATGGTTGAATGAGATAAAATTCTACTGCCATAAAAATAATTCTCTCTTTCTTTATTTACTGGTAACTTAAATCAACAACCAGAACTCTGTACAATATACAAGTTCCAATTATATGGAGCCACAGCACTCTAGACATCGAATTTTGTTGAACACCCTATACAATACATATAATCAACAGTTTTCACTACGCTACTAGATTCTTTTATAGGATATTCATTAACATAAACCGCTATTTCGAAAAAAGCTCTCTTTTAAATCTATACCCAAAGAAGCAGATATTAGATAAAATCCAATACGTTACGGGGCATGACGCGACCGATAGCGGATTAAGCTTTATGGTCATATGACTTGGGTATTCCCTATAAGCTGCTATAACCACCTGGTCGTCTACAAACGCTATCGTATGTAGGAAGAGGCCGTTTATTAAAATTCCTATTGTATAGCATTTCATTTAAGTGTAATTGTTAATAGTTATTTATGTATCAAGCGCGTAAAACAGGCGGTTTTGACCTGCGGCGTGAAAGTTAAAGCACGAGGTACGAATCACCGAGGGCATAACACGACAAGGGCCAAAGACTCGTATTACGCCTGATGTGCATACAAAGCTTTATGCGCTATCGAAATTTTAAAAAGGCAGATTCAGATTTTATAAAGCGTTTTTCAAAACAGGGCAATCTTTACAATATTATTTTAGCTGAATAGCACCTTTGTAACTAGGGATGGTTTTCGTTAATACGTGTTTGTAAATAATAACTAAAGTGACATCAGCGGCAGTAAAATTCTTTTTCGTCCGCTAATATGACGTCAGCGCGCGATAAAATTCTTTAACGGCTGCTGACGACATTTAGCGGGCAAAAAAATAATCATGGCCCGAGGTCAATTTTCTGTATCCATCTTGGGGAGAATGATTGTTAAATTTCTTCTGGTGTATGTTGGACTTTTCCTAGGGCTCGCTTAAATATAGATTTGAAATCATCCAGTATTTTGAGTAGTTTAGCTCAGCATTAATGTGTCATATATGTAGTAGCTGAAATTAAACTGGTTATGACAATATTAGAAAGTATTTCACAAGCAAAACTCACCCCTAGCCGTCCTCTAAACTCGGTACATAAATATTGGTTTGGTTTTGCTAGTCGTTTAACGATTTGGTGTTATTTTAGGATCCCTATTATCTCGCTTGGTATTTTCTCTTTTTGGGATCTGTTGCCACCACGTGAACCATCTGAAGAGGCTTTTGTGTGTCCTGCCAGGATTCGATAGTAGTTACATCTCTCCGAAGTGTTCCAGGCAGTTTTCCCTCATGCGAATACAAATCACTTGGAGAAAACATCTTACCTTCAACCATGCAATTTTTCTCCTAAGTGGTCGAGCCGTTTCTACCACGCAGAGAGAAGGAAATCCTGAATAAGATATATTACCAAAATTTTAAATCGTACATTCATATAACATGTCTTTTTTTAACTGCTCTTGAGTACTTTTAAAATATTGTTGCTCATTGAAATGGGATCTGGTGATTCCCAAACCATACTACGTGGTTAGTCGCTTCAAATGCAACGATTTTGATGCATGGCTAAGAGGAATTTCCTCATTTCAGGATTGAGAAAAGTTGTTATTCAAATTTCTAGTTAAATAAAAGCTCCCACAGCTTTGAGAATTAGTGCTTTCAGCATTTGCTAATGACATTTTAAAGACTGTAAACAAATTGTGCAGTTTAATTATTACTGAACTATTTACGTATAACAATTGTAGATTAGCAAATACCAATATTGTCATATCGAAAGGTCGGGAAATCGTTATTAACGTAAAGACACATTTTTAAAGTTTTGAATCAACGCTGTAAACAGTATATTGGCTACATTTAATCCACTTTAACGTAACTATTATTCATATGTGTGCTTATTAATTGATATTTTGCACAGGATATGAAACGGGTATGGAAAATAAAATCTAATTTATGACCATACAGTATTAACTCGATAAACGCAGACATAATGCATGGTTATAGAATAATAATAATTAAAATGATAATGAGCATCAATCCATAAGCCGATGTAGCATTAGCCACTGGTAATTAATTTAGAACGATTTATGTTTGTCTGGGAATATCAGGTATGTCAAAATAGTAATTTCTTATCGAGGCCAAATTTTAGAACAGAGCTGTCAAGAAATTGCATATGTATTGATGTTATTTTGCTAGGACTGTCTATGAGGGTTTATGTAAAACATTTTTGTTTTATATTATGTCACTTAAGTAGAAAAAATACCTAAGGCCATATGTAAGAAACTTTGATTCAAATTAGTTAATGTTTAAGTAAAAACCCGCCATGAAACGGAACTGAAGAATAAATTAATTAAGCACCATGGGAAAATTTACTCAGTATATTTATTATTTCTAAAATGTGTGTGATTTTTTTTCTCATTCTTCTTTAATTCGGTCGTGGATCTATTATATTTAGTTAGCCTGGTTCCTATTACGACGACGTCCAACAATATCGTTTCTGTTACAACCAACGCCGTTTTTTAATTATCATGTGTTTAGCTTATATTTCATTTCCCTTATACTCGATGGGATGCAATAGCAAATGGAGTGTTAAAGCTCTGCAACTGATTCAGGGCAGTCACATTTATTTTTTTAATTTGAAGCGCCATCACTCATTCAAGTGTATAATAGGTTTATACATCTAGCTGGACTCGAAATATAATTATGAAAAACTCTAAGCAACTTAACAAAGAGCCTGTACTACTCTACTATCTAATAATTTCTTATGCTGATCTAGACGAATCTTCAAAACTCTTTAGAATAGCATCTTTTCTGTATTTATATTTTTTACGTTTACCTGAGCATTGATTAATTTTTGTTTTTGAATTAGGTCCTAATTCATATTAGAGAATACACAAAATTAAGTATTTATTAGAAACTACATAAATACACCCTTACTTATGATAGAGCAAGCTTACGCGCGGGGCTAGTCAAAAAGGCGAGTCAATAAAGTTTTATTACATAAATGAGTTATATACAAATCTTTATGTTCGACTTCCTAAAATTACTAAGTTATTGAAAACAATCACGTTTATGAGTGTGATATCCAATTACAGAAAGAAAATTTCATTTATAGTTGTCATGAGGAACCTGGATGTGTCTCATGCTGGGATTATTTTTGAATAAATATTTGATATTACCAGATGAGGCCAATTTACTGTATCATTATGGGCTACTACGATATAGTACCTTATCACTTGGCGAACGCTAAACAAAATCCTTCGTCAAATATAAATCCTTAAACAGTTACAAATAAATAAAATGTTGAAAGGCCTTGACCGTGATAATAACTCGTATTCTGATTTCTACGAACATACTCGTAGTCGCTTTAGTTTAAAAATAAGCTAGGTCAAACTGCAATAAGAGAGATGGCAGAAGAGCAGCTTCTATCTATCCGCGCTTGTCAATATAAGCTCTATAATGTAAGTAATCTAAACTTTCAGGCAGCCATAATTCTCAGGTTTCTAAGTATTGGAAACTAATGCCGTAAGCCTGAGCCTTCTAGCAGGTGAAGTAGTTCCATGTTAGTTTGGTGATTATTGAAAGGTTGCTATGGAAACCCATTAGTCTACCTGTTAGTTAAACCTCTAGTTAAACTCAGTTATAAATTAGTTGCAGGTTGTTTTGTTGGTGCTCCTTTTCTGTATTGCAGTAGGGAGACGTGTAAATCGAAAACGAAATCGAAACTGCGTAGTAATATTAATTAAATTTAGTAGCTTTGCATTGCTACTAATCTTTTCAATAATTATTAAAAACAAATTTAAGCATACGCGTCGGCAGGATTTTTGTGGAGAACTGAACTGGAAGTAACAGTTTTCAGAAATTTTATAGACAATATTTATTCGGAAATTGCGAGTTTGTTATTTGCCAAACAGACTTGACAATACCCCTTCTCGAAACAAAGGGTAACAAGCTAACCAATCACTACACAGCAACCCACATTGGCATTTCCCAGGGAGCTTGCAGTAAATAAGAAACAAGAATACAATGTGGAAAAACAAATAAATTAATTTTGTCAATTCAAAGTAAGATCATACATAATGTATATATAAAACAGAAGTGGGATTCGTATTATGGCTGAGACACAGCCGGTACCAAGATCGGACCAGTATTGAAAACTGTTCAGGAAATAGCTATTTCCCTTAGAAGTAGTGTTATGTGGATATTACCCACTAAAGAAAAAGTTTGGCCCACGAGGTCGTAGGCCGTGTGGGCTAATTTTCTCGTGTGGGTAATACCTCGTGCAATACAACATTTTATCCATTCCTATCAATAAACTCAGAAGAAGCATCAAAACCAAACTTTTAGTTTCAATTTACAGTATCTATGCAGCAATAAAACCCTTTAGTCTTCTACACGATTTTATTATAATGTTGTGCGTAGCCACATGTTTCGAAATCAGACTGGTTTCATCATCAGGCCATAGCAATCATTTACAGAAGTATAATATTAACCTAGATATAGCATGATCAAAAAGTATTTTCATCTAGTATAGCCATGGAATACTTCCTAATTTATGAATGCGACTATAACTCACTTACAAAGCAAATGTCAAATTTTGACATTAAGTATAAACGTAGTTGCATTCATAAACGAGGAACTATTCCATGGCCATACTAGATAAAAATAATTATTGATTATACTCGATTTATAGTAAAGGACAACACTCACGGTTCAAAGATAACTGCAGCACATAGTCAAAAGCGAGGTTAAAATATGAAAGTTGCACAAAATTGAACAAAAATTTTAGTTACTTCTCCACTTGGTTGATGTTTTTAAGATTTTTTATTCAATTTGGTTCAACTTTCCAATTTTAACCTCACTTTTGACAATGTGCTACATTTATCTTTTAACCATAAATGTATTGCTTTATTATAGATATCTGTGTTAAAATTATACTTCTGTCTATGATTGTTATGGCCTGATGACGAAACTGTCGAAGCCAGTCTGATTTCGAAACATGTCGGCATCCACAACATTGTAATAAAATCGTAGAGAAGATTAAGGATTTTATTGCTGCATATTAAAGCATCTCCGCTATAAGTATGACGGATCCCCCTCTTATTATCACAGTACATGTTTGCTTTAACCTTTTCGGTTGGCAGGGGATATCAGAACACATATGACATTGAACATTATTGTGTAAACTAAAACTCAGTAGTTGAGTTATGGTAATCAAAAAGTCACTTGTGTGTAATATTGATATTGCGCGATTGTTAAAATCGCTATAGTCATGAGGCGTTTATGGAAAGGTATCGGATAAATATCCTTACAGCTATTTGGAGCAGACAGTATGAAATTTAGGACGTCACAAAACTCATAGAAAGAAAAGGAAATAAATGGCAAAAACATAATTATTGTAAGAGCTAATCCAGAAAGATTATTAGAAATAGCACTGGCCGGAAAATCAGAACGGATACGAAGCGGATGCTCAAAGAAATTGTAGATACCAAGTTGATTATCATCGTCAAGAGCGACTTCTTAAAATACAAAACTTTAAAAAGTTAACGGGATATTAAACGACACTAAGCGACACTAAATAATTTTCAAAATCGAAGCAAACTAGGAGTAAAAAATATCTTCACATTTCTAATAATACTGAAACAATTGAAGGCAATAGTTGGTAATGCAAATTATATAATCTTTCAAATAAAAAATTATTACCCGTGATGGGATTCGAACCTCAGCGCTTGCGAACGTGCCTGAGCATTCGATTTCATTGTTCGGCGGTAGTCCACGGAAAGAGCAAGCAGTCGCTGTTTGAACCACCGGGACCCTTCGAATTGCTGCAATACAGCTACATTTAACATAACGCACTTATTAGCTGCTCCTTTTTCGGTCGTACAACATTTAAGCCTGTAACTGTTTGATTCCATTTTTGGCAAGGCCTGGGTACACATTATTACTTTTATCTATTTTTCAGTTAAAGCAAATGTAAACAAAATTTTATTTTTTAAGGTGCTCATCTTGTATACATTTCTCTGAAATTTTATCGGCTTTATGCCAGGTAATATATTGCTATGGTATATAGAGGTCATGTATGACATTAAATACACTTATTTATTTACATGAATAAAAAAATGAAAAGTTCAAGACAGTAATTATACTGAAACGATAAGATATAAAAAATTAATAATAAATACAAAGTTGGATGTTGCGTATGACAGAATAAAATTCTAGTTGTATCAATTTATAAAGTAAGCACCATTCAAATTTATTTATAACTTAGCAGGCAGGAATAATGGTAGTCTAGGATAAGGATAAAAAAATTGGAATGATGATTGAAATAACAAATTTAAAAACAGTTGTAAAAATTTAATATTGGTGGAAATAAAACTATAAATGTGCCCTTAATTTCATTTAATTTATTATAATCAATTTAAAAAGGGTTTAATAATGACATGCAAGATATAAAAACGTGAATTATAAGAAGAAATAAAATAAGATGATTTTAAAAAATGAAGAGATGGTAAACTGGAACTAACTAATACGACAAAGAAGTAAGAAGAAAGATTTGGACATAGTTTAATTGGGGTTGGAGTACAATTTATTAATGTTTATATAATTTGGATTGTTGATTACATTTGGAGTTTTTCGAGTACTGCGCCTGAGGGACTTGGCACTATTTGGATGAGGACCATTGGACGAGAGACAGACGGCTTGCTTGCAGTAGAAGGTGGAGCTGTTGGGGTTTGCGGACATACTGGTTGTAAACGTCGTGTATGGAGATACTAGAACATAGGGAGGAATACTTTAAGGTTACCATTTTAACTGGAAGGCTACTTACTAGGAAGGATTTGGATACAGGAAAGTGCTAGTATTGATAGCTGGGTTGGAGTTTGAGAAGGAGTGATGGTCTGTTAGTTTATTGGTTTGCAACGAGTGGAAAGCGGTCTAGTTGGTGTTCGGTGTTTTGTGACAGAGGTGTATAGCAGTTTGGATACAAGAGAGAGGTGTATCTTGGAAAATTGAAGCGAGTCTGCTGGATAAGGAACTTAGGTGGGTAAAAAAGCAGGTATTTTTCTGAATTTATCTAAAATAAAAGACAGTTAACAAGGTTAGTTATAATATAGTTGAATTGACTTACATGTCGTAACATTGATGGAATCATAAAAGCTTTGTAAAGAAATTTGTTCTGTCATATTAATTTAAAAATTATTGAATGCTGTGTTTTGCATAATATTTGACAGCAAGCGACTTATATAAAATAATTCAATATTAGAAAATAAAAATAACAAACAACTAACTAGATTTTGGCGAACCACATCCTGAAATAGAGTACTCATGTATATTGTAAAGTATAATTCAAGTTAAAATTATAATAAAGTAAAAAGTTTCGATATTTGAATTAGATAAAAATCATCCATACGTATCCACTGCAATATAATGTGTATGCAAGCTATCGTCTTGCTACAACAAATAGTTTTTGACAACAGGCAGGCAGATAGGCAGACAGACAGACGGAATTGAAAAAACCTGTTTTTCATCATCTAGGGACCCTGAAACGTGGAAACCTGAAGACATCTCGGAAAGTGATTTTTTTGGCGATTGCAATATTTCCTTCGTCTTTTAAACGAGGAAAGTTAAAAATAGTGAAAATGGGACTGATCAAAACAATTGCAGGGTGCGGGAAAAATAGGATAAATGTCTAAAAATATAGAGAATTGACGTTGGGTTTTAATAAATCATGAAAATAAAGGTCTTGGGCATTTTAGAAGAAATATGAATGGCGGTTTATGCACATTTACCCCATTTGTTATTTTCTTTTATTTCTAGAATATTTTACCCCGATAACATTCAGGACTACATTTCAACATTTTTCTCAGACTATTTTGTACCATTCATCTTTTTTCCTCTGTACCATTTAATTATGTAAACAAAATCTTTTTTTGGTAATCTGCTTCGAACAATTATTGCACTTTCCGTATTGTGAGGAAATTACCGATGCTAAAGACAGATACATTATAAATTTTGTTCTGGTACAAGCCTCAGTTCAAATATTGAGTTGATATTATATGAACCAAAAATGTTAAAATCAGTTTTTAATTTACAGTTGCTGAAATAGCTACAACAATGTGTTTTTGTTAAAATATCGCCAATAATTGGAGCAATAGATACAACTAATCAATAGTTATTTTTTCATAGAAATCATAGAAAAACATGTGAACAAAATTTATAAGGAAATATAATTTTTTTATGAAAAATTGTGGACTGCCATCTTAATGAATAAAAAAAAATATTTTCAAATGCTAGCGATTGAGAAAGTTTTCCTTACGATAAATCGGTTTTATTTAAATATTACCAGTTACCATTTATTTTGTGTCATTCAATATTGTTTGTCTTAGTGTATATAAATAATGGAATAGAAATTTTATTTATGTTTAATAGACACTTCACCACTATACAAAAGGAAAAAAATGCCATATATTTTGCATTCACCCAAGAGAAGTGGTTTTCACCAAAAGGTGAATTTAGATCATTAAACTTAAATACTTTACGTAAATGAGTTGTATCTTCATATCCCTTCCTCCAATATGACACGACACTCATTTGTAAATAGGTAAATTCCTAAATGTCTCTCTTTGCTTGTTGATAAGCTAGCCCAGCTAAACTACCTATACAATGTGATTCATTCAAGTATGGTCATTAAATTTAAGGGTAGTTAGACGACATCAAATAAAACAACTGTACATAATAAACTATAGATCAAAAATTAAAAATAAGTCCCACAACAAACTTAAACATTTAACTACTTAAACTGATTGGTGGCCACTGTAATGAATTAGATCTTAAGTCCGCACAGATGGTTGCGGTAAGACCGAATTTCAATAAAACACAAAGCAGTTTTTGGGTATTTCAGTCACATTTGGCACATTGAATGAATATACTCGTACTCTCATCTGAGTTCGCCAATAATTCTCAAAAGTTTGCAGGTCTTTGCGTCATGCCCTTTGTTACGATTTGCATTCTTGTGTGAAAATGAATTATACGCGGTTGTACGAATAGACTGTGCTTGAGTTAGGCTTACGCAATTTCTAAGGTAAATATTTTAAGGTAGAATTTCGTAGGAAAATTTGTCAAGTAAAAGTTACAACAGGCGGCTGAAACCCGGTATTTAGAATGTGCCCTTCTCTGGGAAGATGGAAGTGTATGAATCTCGCGCAAGTACAAGTGTAAATTTATGCAGCGTTTACCTAGTAGACCGAGAAAATGGGCTAAGCTAGATTATTAGTATGTGATCAGAAGCGCAACAATTGCCACTCGGCAATAGAAATTAGGCTAATTTACCTGCCGGTTGGAACAAATTCTTTAGTAGGGTTGTAAGCTTTATTAGAGGTCATTTGCGAGGTGTCGACCGCTTGACAAATTTTAGCGTGTAAAACCTACAATCTTCAAGAATACATAGCAGTATGGAGCAATTATTCATTGTCACGTTCGTGTAGGTGATTTAGAAGTCCAAAATTGTGAGGTTCTTTGATACGCTTATTGGAAATTTTGAAAACGTCTACCGAGTTTTTGGTCAAATTGAACTGAGAATTTAGTAGTTAATAAGTAACGTTATACGACTTAAGTTGTTCTGTAAACGCCAAAAAATAAATGCAATTATTTGTACTTAAGTGTTTTTATTAGTCTCACAACAGTAGCTTTAGTCTTCGTGTACAAGTGTATTTTGACTAAAAGGATTGTCAGACTTTAGACAAATTCGCGACACCCTACTACAATTTGTTTCCTTAATCAATTAATTTTTAGTGCAATCTGCTGTTACTGAAGCCAGTATGTACAGTCGTGTTCAAATAAATCTGGGACAATTTTTTTTTTTCATATGTAGGTTCAGTTAAGAATTGAAGAATAACTCCATGGATTTCCTGTTATCAGAAAGAGTTACATTAAACTTTAACAGGTAATGAAATCTGAAACTCTTTCTGATAAAAGAAAAACCATGGAGATATTCTTCAATTTTTAACTCTACCTGAATGTGAAAAAAAAAACACTGTCCCAGATTGATTTGAACACGACTGTACATAGTTTAATGATTATCCTTATGAATCACCCTGTATAGGCGTTAACAACGTTATAATTAGCTATTTGATGACCTTCAGGGTTATTGCTGTTTTCATCACTTCACGCTTTCTCTCGCAAAATGACTTATTACGTCATTCAATCCATATTCAGTATTTTCAAAAAGCACTGTGTTATCAGAATAGGGCAAACTGTGTATTTGGCTACCTCCAATAGTTGTACTGCATTCTCATTAATACATAACTTTGTAACGAGGCCTTTTGTAACTGCTCACCGATTAGACCACAAATTGTAATGAGGCGGTTCTGATCCCTACATATTTATAAATTACTTTAATATTTTCTTATTGACATCTGGTTCAAGAACAATTAAACTGCTCATCTTTTATTTACCTCAGTTCGAGGTTTGCAATAAACTCAGTAATTCACATGGACTCATGTTAAGCTGAAAATGTTAATTCCAAAATAATATCTACTCAAATAAAACCCAATTTGTTTACACCATGAAACGGATGACTACTTCTACCCTGCATGTATACGCACAATAATATTAATATAGGCGTAAAATGCCTCTTCTACTAGGCATTCATATTATTCAAAGTTAACTTTCACAACCGACAGCTGTTTCCACTACTCTGGAGCATAGTGTGTACAGAATCATAACATTAAGTCATTTTTAGACAGCTGATTGAAACGAAGCCTAGTGCTATATGCTCAAGTGCAGTGAGCGTCGAACACTGGAAAGCTGCTTCTAGGCACGCTGGCGGTCATTGACTCATCCGGTTTCTACATTGATGACTGCTTTCTAATGACTAAATACGGTATTAAATCACCCATATGCAGTGATGACCAACGCATACCACTTGCGAAATACCTGGACCTGGTTTTCGCAAGTCTCCCCGGAAATGATTCCACTATCGGATCACTGGAGGACGTAGGCACTTCTTTGATTCTTTGCAGATTTTCAGTTTTTCGTTTCCACCGGAAGTTAGAAAATATTTTACGAATGCGCTACTCTAACCATACAGGTTATTGAGAGGTAGTATTAAACAAGAATATTTTAATTTTTCAGTTTTGAAAGCTTTGTAATAGTAGACGAAACAAATATAAATATGCTGTAATATCATGTTCCCTCATTTTCTTCTAAATTAAGATGCTTCCAAAATCCAGTCTCGTAAAATAAAATTCTTAATGTCAGTTAAAAGTTATACTAATCACAACATGCTAGCGAATAAGTGCATAAATTCGGTTTCTGACCTGACATGACGATTCCAAACATATAACTTTAATAACTTTTTTCTCTATCTCTTACGGTTTGGCTGCTGAAACAGCGTCCCGGACAGACAAAACTGCGTCCCGGACAGACACGTCTATTAGATAAAGGATACTATATTAACTTTCAAAAAAATACTTCAATTAGTATCTCATATTATAAGCGAAGTGTCAATAGCAGGTTTGCTTGTCGCTAGTTGAATATTATATCTTTCAAAATTGAAAGATTTTCAGACAAAGCTACTGAGACAGATGGAGTGGACACACAATGGTACATTTTGTTATTCCAGTTTTCGTTAACTCTTTATATTTTTATATACCAGGTGACTATAAATGATTGTGATTTTTTTTCTTAGGTTGGCACTGTTTATGTTGGTGGCACTGTAAGTCTA